>MJUT01042550.1:52533-85901 GCA_002080005.1 Gigantidas platifrons | reverse complement strand
GTTGTAAAGGGGTAGCTTTCTAAATAAATATATATATATATATAGAAAAATGAAAGAAATAGGCAGAAATCCAATAGAAAAAAATTGGCCATAAAAAGATCAGGGCAGGTGGGGATGAGAATCAAGGATTTTTTTATTATGGCCTCACATATCTTACAGTCATCCCTAAACAATATTTAGGATTTCTTCCGGAAATGAATTTTCTTCAATAACATACTATTAGGTATTCAAATTAGGCCACTGTTTTTTTATTCTTTGTTTTACAGACCTGTCGACCTCAATTTTCGGCAATTTTGAGAAATAATAGGAATTCTGACTTTTTCGCCAGATGTTGCTCCGAGTTGTTAAAGTTTTTTATTAGCAATTATTTTAGCTATATCGCAGTTGAATTATTTTAAAAGAGCTAAATTCAATGGCATCTTGGATCAGTATCCCGGTTTTCAACCACCATTTGGCAGTCAAATGCAACAAATTTGTGAAGAAAGTCAACGAGCTAAATGCATGTACATTGTCATTGGTCAGCACTGAGCAGGCTATGAAATAATGAATTTGAGGAGGGGCCAGTTCAGAATGGAAGTGTCCAAGAGAGCACAGTTTACATAAATGGCAAAGGTTTTTCAAAAACAAATTATATTTTTATTATTTTTCCCTCGCCCAATCCTGAACTTTTAAGGAAAAGTCTGTAAAACTAAAATGATAAAATAGTGGCCGTATTTCTTCTCAAGTTTTCTTTTGTAATTTTGTAAAATTAATGTTTTTGTGTATCCGTCCTTTTTCTAGTGTTCATGAGTGTTATTTCTATTTTGTCTTGTCTTTTGATTCTGTCATATCTGAAATAATCATATTGAGCTTTACATGTACCTTGCTCCTTCAGTATTCTGTTGCTGATATCATTTATTTATTTTGAATTATAAATATTTTATTGTTGAAAATTCAATATAAGATGAATGAAAATAATATCATTTGTAAACACTTTTGTTCTGAATGATTAACTTCAGCTTTTATGCCTGTGTAATCTTTGGTAGTATAATAAATTACAGGTGTCATTGGCAGAAGATTGGGGTTTGAATCCCCACCAAGGAAAAAAAGTCAGGTTATGAAAGTTGATTGTCTACAATGTACTCTGACCCTCATGTTTCTTTTTCAAAAGAAATACATGTAATTCTAAATGAATGCATTAGTTTAATAATTTCCATCAGACTACCATGGGCTTGTGGAATTTCTTGAAAATCGGTTTTTACAAGCCAGTTATATGTAAAGAAAAATGTCAAAAAATGTTAACTGTGAAGACTGTGTATGATGCATGCACTCTGATACACTCTGAATACATTGGTGGTACGAATGAGTTGATGACAAAGTTAACAACGACCCAATACTCTTTGCCATAACCCCATTATAGACTTGATTTTTGTGTACCCTTTGTAGAAACTGTTGGAAGAATTCATAACCCAATAGAGACAAAATCTGCAAAAAAAGTAAATGACCCCCCGCCCCTGTTTGAACCCCCTACCACCTCTTATATACATTTTGTATTGAGTGCCCCCCACCCTGTTAGAATAGACTTGATTGTAATGTATGCTTTCAATGCACTGGTGAATATCTGGAAAAAACGACACCGTTTGTCAGACCCCCTATTGAGTGCCCCCCCCCCCCCAGATGCGTGCAAGCTACTCTTGGCAATTCTCTAGCTTGTATGTGTTTATTTCCAAAAGAAATTCATGTAAATGTATGTAATTGTTTAATAATTTCCCTCTGCCTACCATCAGGTTTGCCATTCAGGCTCTGCAGATTGTAGGTATATAAAGTGTGGTGCCTGCCATCAACTCTTGACGTCACTGTGTATACGTAGTAGCCAAGTGGTCTCTCACAGAAAGTAACGATGCCTGTTACATGTCTTTTATAATAGTGATCATAAAAACGTACAAGCTGCCCCACTCGGAACTTTGGAATTGAACTGGACGGAAAACTGTCGGTATCGTCTGCCATTGTTGTTTTCTATTTGCGGCTGTCAACAAAAACCAAAAACACCTAATGCTAAAAATAGCGAATTTACGGAACTACTTTTTATTGATTATACTCGGCCGATTTGACTGTCTGACAATGCCATGTAAGACAAGGTCACGCGCAGCTGTCTTTATGGCTTGTCTTACATAGAAAACGGATCAAAACGGAAGAATCCACATATCAATCCATCTCTTCTCGCATTTGAAAGTTTTCATATATTATATCGATTATAAAAAATATAATATTAATATCTTCATTTATCATCAAAAATACATATTGTTGTTTAATGTCCATAAAGTTAAGATTTGGGACCTCCATTTCCATGAATAATATAATTTCATCATTATTTATATCTTCCGAAAAACGTTTTGAATGATAAGATGAGACGATTCTTTAAAAAAAAAAATCCTTGTTTAATAGTTTGTACTCAATAGACTGACAGAAAAAAATCTGCATACAAACTGCAAGCTGGAGCGTCCAGTATGAGTTGTGAAATATAAACTCCCTACCCGGATTTCTTGGTATATTACTATCAATGTTTTGAATTTATAATGGCAAAATTGAAGTCGTCTAATAAAAGTCTGGTAGAAAATTGACCATTGGTGTCAAATTTGAGGTAGATGTAAAGCAATGAGGCAATGGCTGTTGTTTCCTTGATTGATTAATATTCATTATATATTATTTTCTACATGCGAGGTTTTGGTAATATGTCCACGAGATTTAAAAACGGAAAAGTACTTGAAAGACAATTGTGCATACACTCATATAATTTTTTTTTTTAATGAGTTAAACAATGTCACGTTGTATATATTATAGTTATCACGAGGCCTTAACAAAATAGACAGACATCCGTGAAAGACAAAATAAAATCCGTTTTTACATCGTATGTTTATTTGTTAATGATATGTTATTACATGTTATTATGATATTTTCTGATATGAGTGAGTGAATATGTATAACATCACACATTGTGTAATCCAGATATATCATAATTACAAAAAAAAGGGAAAAAAAAAAGCTATTCATTAAAGAACTTGTTATATATCAAGTTGTATGTTATGCTGTTGAAAGAGTCGTTAAACACCATTATACACCCACACATACTTTGGCAAACTCCGGAACACTTTTTCGCTGTATAGTACAGTAGTATGCCGATCGGAGCTGGAATACCAAGCGAGTTTGATAATTTGGTAAGGCCCAGAAAGAACCACAATCTCGGTCTCTCTCTTCATTTTGAAATTGATTCCGATAGAGAAGAATGTCTTGCGTTACTTAAATTTTACGTCAATCGATGATTGTTACAAATGTCAATTTCCTTAAGGCAGATATAACCTTAGCTGATTTTGGCGATCCTGTTTAGGCTCTTTGGTGTACTAGATCCCAGAGACATTTAAATTATGTGGCTTTTGACTTGGACCGTTCCTGCTGAAGGTATTTCAAAAATGGGTCGTGCGCAATTATATATATATTATAACTCGGAATAAATCCTTTTACCGTGAATATGTGACAGGAAATTTTGAAAACCATTTAGAAAATATCAAACATATGGACGGAAGTATAAGATCATGGGCTACGGAATCTGAANTGCTGAAGGTATTTCAAAAACGGGTCGTGCGCAATTATATATATATATATATATATATCTATGTTTTTATAATTGATGTGATGATATTATAGATGATCTGATTTGAAAATTCCTTTGTATATTACATAATATATAAGTGTCTTCATGGTAAATGAAATATATGAATACATCAACCACTCTTTACGTGTAAGCATTGGTTGTGAAATAGTAGTCCGCATCCTCGAGTGGTTGTCAGTTTGTAGACTCTATACCAAACGCACTAATGAATATATTAATTACTGTTATCGCTAATATTAGTCCTATTGTTCCGTTATTCATTTTGTGTAACCAGACCTTGTTGTTTTCTTTCTTCTCTGTGGCTCCTATTATAAGTAGCATTGCTGCTACAATAAGTTGAATGATAATGGAAAGAGAAATTAATACCAGTAATGGGATATAGTATTTGTTTGACGGTCCGTTGGAAACAACAGCTTTTAACTGTGTAGCGTTAGCAATCAGTATAGCGACGTCGAGAAGACCCTCGGCAAATGTTTTCTTCCTGTCATAAGCATCAGGACTTGGTACGTGAGATTCTTTCTGCAAGAACAAGAAAAGAAGAAACCATCTAAGTATATATAGAATAAAGGATGATTGATGGTTTTAATACAGCCATTAATTAAAATTGAAAGGAGATATGGTTGTGGTGCTTAGTGCCGCTTTCAACGATATTGCATTTATATCGTGGCGGTCAGTTTTATTTGTGACGGAAACTGGAGTGCTCGGAGAAAACCATCGACATGTCTCAAGTCACTGACAAACTTTATCAAGTAATGATGCATCGAGTATACCTCGCCATAAACGGGGTTCGAACTCACAATGCACATCCAACTACCATACGACCATGAAGGCCCGGTCAAAATTTAAAACTCTTAGCCAATGGTACACAATTTAACTTTCACTTTCTACATTTTTGTTTCGAGAAGGTATACAAGATTAATGTGGACGATATTAAATTTCAATACTGTACCATTCTACTTTATTTTTTATTGGATTCACGTATATTTATAGTTTGTTTTACTTCAATAAATGTTCAGAAAACAATTAATAAAAATCCAGTTTTCAAATCAACAATTTTAAATTTTTGGTCATTTATAAAAAAAAAGATTGTCCGTTAGGTCTGTATGTTTATTCTATTGTAAGGTGTGAAAAACTGCATGGGGTGAGTACAAATAGTACAAGAGTTAACCCATCAATAATGTCTATTTCATTGTACCATGTGACTTTGCACACATTATTAGATAATTTAGGAGATAACTGTATTGTATTTGACAATTTCACGGCATCAATTGGAAATTTGATGGTCGCAAATTGAGTTTATTAGCAACGCGTTAGCGGAGCCAGTAAACGGATATTTGCGACCACTAAATCGACAATTGATTCCGTGAAATTGTCAAATAGAACACAGTTATCTCCATTCTAATGTAATCATGTTTATCTATATACAGGTGTGTAATGCCGCATTATTGACAAGATGATGTAAGCGGTAATCAGCTAAAGTTCTAAAAATATCTGATGGCATTTCAGCCGTGGAATTGGTTCCGTGAAAATTACACCATTAAATTGACAATTTATGCCTTTAAATTTTCAAATACAATACAGTTATCTCCATTATAATGTAATCATGTGTATATATGTGTATTGCCACATTATTGACAAGATGACATAAGGGTAATCGGCTAAAATATTTAATACCTAACATATGAAAATGCTGTATTTTGATTATATAATCAGTGTGAACTATTTTTTAGCAGTACACTTGACAACGGGTGACTATACCTAGCGACGGGAACTATACCAGTTTCAAACGATTTCACGCGGGGACTATACCTGTGGCATAGATTTGTCCGCGTAATTTTTATATATATGTTTTTCAAGATTTATCTCCCTTAAAATAGACTCGTGCTGTAGTCTGCTATCAACATGGCCAAGTTTGGTAATGCAAATATAATGTTACATTGTAAATTTTATTATTATTATTATATTGAATTTGAATGTGTTTGTCTTTTATGTCTGGAATGGGATGTTATGTACTAAATATATTATTCTCTTCTCCTTCGAGAACAGTTTTCCTATAGTGTTGTCTGGTGAGGTATAGTGCCCTAGCCGTTGACTCAGGCACTATACCTCACAAGACAACACTATAGGAGAACAGTTCCCTCAAGAGTAGACAATAATAGCATAATCATGATGTTTCCGTGGAATTGGTACCGTGAAAATTACAGCATTGTCCAATCACAAACCAGGAATATTAAACAACTACATTAGAATGTCAATTATTTTATATCTAAATGTCAAAGGTCAAAGTGAAATATAACATTGATGACACATGTCTCTTTGCTTTCGATTTTATGGGACGGCTCTTGTGTGTTTTGTACTCGCTCTATATAACTTTTCATTCTTCAGAAATTTTAATTAATACAGAGACCTAATGGGCACCTATTTCATTAATCGACAAAAAATTTCGAAATTAATTGTCAGAGTTCGTTGATATCATATATTAACATATATCTAGAAAAATAGAAAAAATTGTTGATTTGAAACTATTATTTCCTTGATTCAATGATTTTTAATTTATTAAAATATTTCAAATCCGTCACTTTTTAATGCAGTGCCTGTACAAAGTCGGGATAATGAGCGGTCATCTATACATGTGTTAGAGGTATATATTTCGCGCCTGTGTTTACGATTGTCCTATTAGATTTTGGCACTGCTCTGACGGTTTGGTATGGTTTTTGTTTTGTTTTTTATTTTATTACTTTATTAGAAGAAAAAAATTCTGTCTCAATATCCATCACATCACAGTCCTACCCCCATTGTTTCTTGGTATTAAATACTAACCCCATTAAATATTTTATGCTAAACATATTTACACAGAAAATCTAATCATATTTATATAACCTTCTTAAGTTTCACTTAAAAATTGATGACGGCACGATAGATCTGAAACAGTGGTAAAATTGGCGTTCAACACTAATAAATCAATAAAAATAGATGTTCTACTGTAATGTTATTATTTCTCTCCTGCTAATAAATGAAAACAAATCCTTAATATACAGATAAAGGTGAAGAAAAAATAGTCCTTCCGCTCTGCTGTTATCTAAACATCGCATAGTAAATGAACGTCAGTGAAACTAAAAATATGAACAATATAGACCCCATCAAAACCGGGGATTAACCCAGGTGTTCGAGAACGGTAAGCAGTTCCTGTTTATTATAAGACACACCGGCAGTGTTACTCTATATACAATAAAGTCCGGTAAAAGTAACTTTCGAATATTTAATCACATAGTCCAAATATGCATTTGTTAATATTGAAATCTAGCGATACATTTTAGGTAATGTAGATTTTGATAATATTACACGGAAAAAATATTTTCACAATTTTCATTAAGATTACCTGAAGTGATGAGTTGACTCCAGTGTTAGACATTTCTGCCATCGTTGGTTCCCTTATTCGCTTCTTGTGAATAAAATATATAACATTCACTTTTAAGGCTTAAACAGACTTGATTTTGAGTTTCTTTATCTCATACATCCAAAAATACATCTTACCCAATAGAAAATTTTCAATCGTCAAACTGAAGACATTTAAAGATAACAAGAATTTATAACATACTTTGTTTAAAGTTGATTTTATATACTTTATTGTATCCATGAATTATTATATTTGGATATATAATTTACTTATCAGGTTGACATCAATACAAAATTATTGATTCAATGTTTCATACAGATAAAATAGATTTTTGCAATTTTTTAAAGCATGGCATAATAATGTAATGTGATGGGTTATTGGGTGTTATGGTATTT
Source organism: Gigantidas platifrons (assembly GCA_002080005.1). Taxonomy (NCBI): domain Eukaryota; kingdom Metazoa; phylum Mollusca; class Bivalvia; order Mytilida; family Modiolidae; genus Gigantidas; species Gigantidas platifrons. Next base: position 78,463 of record MJUT01042550.1, on the reverse strand, counting down.
AGCGACACCTTCAACAAAATTTCAGTTATATCGTGGCTTTCAGTTTTATTGGTGGAGGAAAAGGGCGTGGGGTACCGGAAGAAAGCCACCGACCTGTCGTAAGTCATGATCCCTGACAACGTGATGTATTAATAGGACCTACTTAGCAATATATTGTGTTGCTGTCGTATTCATGCAGTAAGCGAGCATCCATTAACTTTAAGAAGAAGGAGCGGGGGTATTGTTCTGAAAAAAAATATGTGTCACCAAATTTTATATGCAAAACAAAATGACCTGCAAGATTGTACTTACAAAGGTTTATCAGAATAAAGATATACAGAAGATCCACAAATTTAATAATGTTATTCATATTTATTCTTTCCATATCATCTTCTTATTCTATATAACCATTCTATATTATATTTTATATTACATGAATTTTTTAATACCAATTGTGATCAATTGTCTGTGATATTATGTTTTTGAAATAAAGGATTTCATTTGATTGATTTTTAGTGTTTAGCGCCACTTTCAGCAATATTTCAGCTATATCATGGCGACCAGTGTTAGTGGTGAAAGAAGCCGGAGTACCCAGAGAGAACCACCGACCATGGACAAGTAACTGGTAAACTGTATCACTTGCGGATGCGAGTCGAGTGCACTCTTTTTGTATTTACAAAGCCGGGGGCGAACCCACCCCGTATTGGTGATGGGTAGGTAATCCAACTATCTAACTCTTTGAGCCACTCGGACCCTCTTGCAATAAAGGTATTTAAAAATTCGTATTATATATCTTACTGTCAGAACTAAGCACATATCATCTGTATCTTCATTTGATATCCCATAAATTATGTACATTTTCTAAAACAGCTAAAAATATTTAAGGAATGTTTGAAATTTTGAACAAGTTATACGATATAACCTGGTTCGGTACAGTTTACGCTTAATAAACCGCAAAGCGGTTTTTATGAAAGGCGTAAACTGTTCCAAACCAGGTTATACAAGTATAACCTCTTGTATAACCTGTTAAAAAATTTCAAATATTCCTTATAATTTAATTTTTTCAACAAAATTTAATGATTTCTCGATTTTAATTACGATTATTTCATGTGACTATTTTAATTTGTCGTTGGTGAATGAATATGTTGGTGACATCTAAAAAATTATCAATAAAGTCCTGCATGGTATTAAATCCTTCAGGTACTCTGCAGCTAAACTATGGAACGAGCTGCCAAACCACTTTAGGTCACAAAATTCATTTAATCATTTAAGAGTTTAATGAACTCTTGGAATGGCAGCTCGTGTCACTGTACAGTGTGTTCATGTTAATGCTTATTTTGCTTTTTTATTTTTTAGTTCAATGCTATATATATATATATATATACGTCTGAAAATTAAACCAAACAGTGTTAGAATTAGATTTTGAAGCTGTCAATTTTTTGTTCTTCCCTCGACGGGATTTGAACTCACACCATTGATACACTGCAGCACCATTCACTTAGCCTTACGTCCAGCGCCCTAGACGTGTGCTTGCTTTTTGTGCTGCTTTTTATGTTGAAACTTTGAATGGCATTTTGTTTTTATTTATTATGCATGAAAATTGACTTCGAATGCTCATGTCTGTATGCTTGTCTCATGTGATTGTATGTTTGTATATAATATGTATGTGTTGTCGGTTATAAAAGCTCTATAGAGCTTATGTTTTCTCTGTTATGTATATGCACCGACTTTAAATAAAGCTTTTGTATTGTATATTTGTATTGGACAATACCAACCCAGGTTATCGAACATAACCAAACATTTCTCCAGGCGGATCAGATTGCAGTATTCGAATCAAATTAGATTATTTAAAAATAAAAATAAAAATAAAAAACACCTGTTGATATTCTGAAAATGAATAAAAATACATTATAATAATATTAGGACGGTTGGGCGGAAAAAGATTTCATTGATACATACTGTGACATGACAATAACCATTGAATTAAGTGTTTAGGAAACAATTGAGATCATTTGTTTTTCAACTTCCCGGTAAATAAAAACATACATTTGACCTTTGTGAAATATTTCCTTTATTGTGTACACTAATTTTAAACTATCTACACGTCATTGAGAGTTTAAACAATATGTCTTTTCGACGTGGAGTTCGGACAGAAAGTACCAGCCATATCTTAGACAACGACTCTAATAGCGCAACGATCAGAAAGCAAAAATTACGAAAGTATTTGGGTGTGTCTCTTAGAATCAATGTTTGTCTAGTCATACCTCTGCTAGTACTCGTCGTCATAAGATCCAGGTTACACGAACAAGACAAACAAGATGCCAAGGAAGCAGATGCAGCTTATAAAGCAGCAAATTCAGAAAACGGAGTATGTTTACCGTGCGATTCGTTAGGACCGGGGATAAAAGCCGAGAACACATTGTTCGATAGTATACAGTATACAAAAAATGGCGGCAAAATATGTTGCTATCAAGAACAGCCGTATCTCCAAATCATGATTTCGAGGGTACGTATTTCTTATTGTATTATAATATTATATAAGATGTAGAGAAAATTCTCATTAACAAATTAAACTGTATCAAAATTTATTGCCATACATTAAATCAATAATGATATGTGATATATAATATATATTAGGGCAGTGGTAAAAATATGAAAAATAGAATTATATGCACCCACCTACCTTATACATCGTATTAAAGAGGCATGTTTGAGCTTTCATATTAATGATGCATGGAAAATGATCAGATATTTTGCATAAATGGTGTCAAAGATCAACAAGAAAGTATTTTTAAAATATTGTCTTACTTGTAAAAATCGTAATTACTGATCAAATCTAATAATTATTGACAAACTATTCTGTAGGCAGTGGATTCTATTAATAACGATACAAGTCCCGATCGAGTAAAACCAAAGACTATAAAATTGGTATTTGTTACTTCTACACTAAGCAAGCAGCATCAAGGAGAAAGAGCAAAGACTGGTTATTTTTGTTTGGGTTTTTTCTATCTTTCTTTCATTGTTTATTTCTCTCTCTCTCTCTCTCTCTCTCTCTCTCTCTCTCTCTCTCTCTCTCTCTCTCTCTCTCTCTCTCTTGTGCACTTCTCTTTCATCACTTAGTTCTTCTATCTAATTGGAAAATTTCACATTTATATCTATTCAGAATAACATTGTTCCTTATAATTTAAAATTTGATATTGTATAAACTTCGAGACCAGTTTGATTATTGTAATGAGAAATACCAGGGAAACTAATTAATATAAGTTTTTCTAAACTTGTTTTCGAATCCCTTTAATTATTTGTATTGCATCATATTACAATTTATGTTATTGTACTATATTTATTAATTAATAAAATATGTTTAAACTAAAGACTGGTTGGCTCGGAATCAGGATAATGTGTTCCGAGTGGGGCGACATGTCTATCCACTGACTATTGTGTCAGTGAGATAGCACTATAAAAATTCACCTAAGCGTGTTGGTCCAGTACAAAGCGGAGCTCTTCATCATCTTATTGAAAATTAACTTCTTCTGCCATGACATATCTTAAAAATTGCTGACTAGGCGTTAAAAACAAATCACTTACTCTTTATTGATAACGTTATTTGACGTCGAAAATTGACGTTGTTGTGTTATTTTCCTTTGATTTGTGGCTTTTCTGTGTTTCCATACAAGAATGACCTTGACCTATGAATATCAAAATTTAGATTACAATGCAATGTTATAATCATGAATACTATTTTATCAACCAATGGCAAGCTAAAGAGGGGATAAAGTTAAATATACCCATGTTGATCCATCCAGATTTTTCAAACTGGTTTTTGAAATTTTTGAAAGTATGCTTCCTTATGTATTTATAGAGTAAATAAAAAACATCCGTTCATTCTCAGCTTTAAAAAAAAACCCAGAAACCTCTGACGTCATTTTGTCGTTTCCTTTGAATCGATGGCTTTATTATTCATGTTTATTTTTTTAAATAAATATGTTTATTCAACCGTTTCAAGATCAGACAAAATGCTGCAAATACTGACATGTACAATATTTTCTGTCAGACATTCAAATGTTCAAAGACTGTAAACACCTTACCAGATTAAAGGTGGTCTACATCATCAATAGCTGTATCATAGGATCATGTGGACATATCAATTACATGCCCTGCAGCGCACAGTAATATTCATTCTTGTCTTTGGTGCTGTTATATTGTTAGTCAAAATAACACTTGGTCAAATACGTTGATACGACATAAGCAAAACGTCCAAGATGACAATCAAAATAGAGATAAAGTTATTATTATATTTCAGATGATGGATCCTCAAATCACAAAACCCATTCCTGAGATTGGTGAGTAGCTTAATTATTATATCAGATTATTGATATTTTTCCTGAATATACAGATATCACAAAACCGAATTATAATATTGTTGAGTCGCTGATTAAATCATTAGATTTACATGTAACATACTATTTATAATGTTGCGGAGTGTGTAAATACAGATTAATACATGGGCATTTACATATTGGCCTGGATATCATCCCGATACCCCCATATTGGCCCAAGAGACGCAGTCGAGGGCCAATATGGGTCGAGGGATGATAACCAGGCCAATATGGAAATGCCCATGTATTAAACTATTTATTACATACTCCCGACATCTAGAAAAGAGACACCCATATTGGCCTGAGACGAAGTCGAGGCCAATATTGGCCCGGGCCAATATGGGCCTGGATATGGAAATGATCTTGTAGTAATCCAATAACCGGTTATTTTCCCGGGGTGTGAAAATATGGACAGTTTACTTCCGGTCATATTGGTCATACAAAAATGCCTTTATTTTAACTAAGTATGTAATAATTAATAATAATCATCGTGTTGACTACTGCTTCATAAACTCCATTCCTGATCTGATTATTTTTGAATATACAGACATAACGGAGCATATGATAATATTAATGAGTTGCTAATTAATTATCATACTGTTCAAAGGTGTAAAACGTAATTTAGATTTATTAAAAACTGTCAATCTGTTACTTTTATGGAACATAATCAAAATGAATATTAACACTAGTAGAACAGAAACTGCTTACCCTTCCGGAGCACCTGAGTTCACCCCCGGTCTTTATTGGGGTTCGTGTTACTCGATCTTTAGTTTTTTATGTATGATTTGTTGATCATTGTTTGTCCTTTTCTACCTTTTCTGTTGGCCATTGTGTTGTCTGTTCTTCTTTGATATACGGATTCTGATTGCCCCTTTGGTATCTTCAAACTCTTTTTTTTAACAACAAACGGCATAAAATTCAAATTAATGTACATCATGCATATTATCAGCCAAATAGTCAGTTTTTTGTGTTTCGCCAATAACATGGCTTATTGGATATTTTTATTTTTGAAAATGAACAATACTTAATAATCTAATTTATTAAAACTAAGGTCAATCTCATCAGGCATAAGTAACCTTCGTTGACTATCTAGATATATGACTATCTTCATATCTTTGAAGGGGCCGTCGTCGACGTGACCGTGTAGTAGTTGGATTTACAACTATCTATGCAATCAGTGCCTATCACCACTGATTTTGTGAGTTCGAATTTCGATCAGGGCGAGGTGTACAACATTATGTGATAAAGTTTGTCAGTGACTTGCGACAGGTCGATGGTTTTCTCAGGGTCCCCCGGTTTCCTGATCTCCACGATATAACTGAAATATTGTTGAAAGTGGTGTTAAACACCATCAAACAAACAAGCCTATTTTTAATTGTATACCAATAATTAAAAATTGTTCATTCACAAAGTACTGCTACATTTTTGTTTTAGTAAACCTCCGAGAACTTCATTAAGATAAACCTATTAAAAATCAGCATTTTAGTTGACAATTAATTGCCAGAGTTCAGCAAACAGCAAAATTATAACATTGATAATTAAGTATTTGTTTTATTTTAATGAAACATGTGTTGAAAGGCTGTTTAAATTGTTATTTTGCATATGCATCTCCACCAGCTTGAACAAAGCTATATTTTTATATACCTAGTAGATTTGGACGAGGGGTTGTATGTTACGAAGCGAACTGATGCTGCAAAGTAATAAAGGTGTGGATTTGAACCCCGTTGAGTTAGGGACGAACAAAATTCCCCAAAAATGTTACCTAAAAATCTGTTGTGTTGATTAATGTTCAGATATTTATAATAAAACAATTTATAACCATTAGTGATCCAGTGGTGTAGATACAATGTGTGAATGTCGTTTGAGACGAATATTTATGTTCAATGTCTGAAAATATGTATAATTCAGAAAAAATTATCTCCAACTAAATTTGCATGATGTAATGGTTTGAATTCACGTAGTGCATGTGTTTTTATATTGTGTAATACAATATATATATTCGTGTTTTATTTCATATTTATACATTGCCTAATATACTATTCTTTATATCATTTTAATGTTGTAAATTTCTTTGGATGAATATAGATGGTGTAATAAATGACAAGATGAAGTGGTGGAGAAGTAGAAAGAACTCAATCCACATGTACCTTGATCTAGATCGGCTTGGAGGTAACTAAAAGTTCGAAGAAAAACAAACAATGATCTACACTAAACGGAAAACTTAATACTGAGCAACGTGAATCACACAATAAACTGGGGTGTAAATTATAATGGCCCGGAAGGTTATCCAGTTTCTGTTCCTTTAAAGTCATCCGTCTCTATACAAATTAAATTTCAAATCAATGGTTTATTGTTTGTGTAATGATTTATTCTGGTCGTGTTACGTATACGAACTTTCCAAGTCAACAGACAAACCTAAAGAAAAATCAAGACAATACAAGCACAACAATAACAGCACGGAAATAACAAAGCTTTGCTGGTATCCAGTGCCAAACAACGGGTCTCAAACCGGGCAGAAATAATTCTAGGTTCACAAAAAAACGTAGATATGTACTTTAGTGCGCACGATCATTTTTTGAATAACCTTCATCAGGTACGTTACTGGAATAACCTTCATCAGGTCATTGAAAAGCCAAATAATTCAAAAGTCGTTGGGAGCATAAAAACCAAAACACCTCAACATAATTACGAACATCAGCTAACGTGACCTATATCTGAGGAATAAATCAGCTAAAGTGACCTATATCTGAGGAATAAATCAGCTAAAGTGACCTATATCTGAGGAATAAATCAGCTAAAGTGACCTATATCTGAGGAATAAGTTTGTTTTATAAGAATAAAGTTATTTAGGAACTGCCAATTTCAATGATAAATATAACTTATAAACTATTACACAGTAAATACCCTGACAACCGGGGCCTAGTTCACCTTCAGGAACTATTAATTCACCAGCAGATAGTTGAACAACTATATCCGTCTGGCGTTAACCAACAATCGCTCGCACAGTCACCGACATATTTATAGTATTATTACATCATTGATCTTTGTGTTTCCCTCTAGTACATTATTGCTGAAATATCTTATCTCATGTGGATACAATTTCAGAAAATAATATTGTGTGGAGTACCGCCAATGACTATCTAGGGACAGCATACATGAATAACATGACGTACAACAAGGCTAATAACAGTGTGGAGTTACTACAGACAGGAGTTTACTTTGTTTACTCTGCAATGACGTTCGATTTTGGTGATATTTCTGTTGTTGACCTATTCACCCATGAGGTCAAAGGATGGTATCGACGTCTGCCAAAGACAGTTTCAATATTACTGAATAGTAGGTTTGGTGGATCATCTGAATCAGATAGAATTTATACAAGTTTTCTATGTGGTGCTTTCAAACTAGACCGCAGCACTAATGTCATGATAGAGGTGACAAGGGAAGCACTTGGTCATGTTAAAAAGTCAAAGTATGCCAATTACTTCGGTATTGTTATGGCTTAAAATGAAATAAAAAATCTGATTGTGCTATGTACTTTCTATATATAACAGGCATGCATAATGATGGTGGTTGGAACTGGAACTGTTTAATGTTTAAAATTTGGTTATCTAGGTACCACTGAAGTAGTTAATAACAAAATAATGCGTATGATCTAGTATTCAATGTTTAAAGTTGGTTTTCAAGCATCACTGAAATACTTAATTCAGAATTAAATGGGTATCTGGTGTTCAATGTTTAATATTTTGAAGTCATCATGCTTCACGAAGTAATCAATTACAATACAAATGCTTACTAGTGTTCAATGTTTGAAATTTGGTTATCAAGCACCACTGAAGTTAATATTTACAAAAAAGGCATAGCTGGATGTACCTATTCTATACTTTTGGTATATTTGCTGTGTGTACTACCACTATGATTTTCTAGTTCCGGAGAGTTTCCCTATGTATGTACTCAAAACATGGCTGCTGGCATGAGATAATTTAATACTATATCCGAAATGTACAGACATTTAAGGTTAATGATCTACAATTTAGTCATCATTTTGTTTGTGTTGAAGTTATTTCATTTCTGTTCTGCGTTTATTTTTGGATGTTTAAAATTGTGTTTCCAAATTTTTTGCATCTAGTGCATTATGTCATCAATTTTAGTATTTTGTATATGTACGATAAGTGGTATTAGTAAATTCAGTGATAACACCTTTCAGTTGTAGTATGTGTTTTCAGTAATTTTGTTTTTCTCTATTTTTGTTTTGCCCCTTTACCTTTCACAATTTCTTCTGACAGTGATACTCTGTGATCAGCTTACAAAGTCTGTTAGATTTTGTTTATCGACAGCGTTTATAATGACTTAATATTGCATTTTATTTTATGTAGATTTTTCAAATGGAGTTCTTAATATGATTTATTCCTATATGTATTTTGCAATTTCAGTTTCTATAACTGTCTTTGAGAATTAAAACTTCACGGTCAGGATCATTAAATAGGAAAATAATTTGAGGAAAAACTTTAATTTTATCCGTGTTACAAACTGTGTTCACCAAAATTACAAACTTATAATAAACATTTTGTTGACGAAAAATAAATTGGAGTTATCGCCCATTTACCAATTATGAAAACTGTTCAATTGTTATTTTCAGTGCACTGAATTAACATGTACACAAATACTGGTTGAAATATTAAGAATACAACATATTGTATTACATTTATGTTTAAAACTTACCACCACAATATAACTGACGTATTGTTGAAAGTGGCATTAAACACCATCAGACAAACAAACAAACAAACAATACAAATAAGTTTAAATACAAATTTTATTTTGGACTTAAAATACAGACGTATTCAAGTTCACATATTTGAAGAATGATATTTAATATTTAGTAACTGCAGAAAAAAGTGTGTACAAGATGTCATGATGGTAGACTCTTATATTGTCTAGGCATACGTTGCTCACAGATTGACATTTTTCACAATTTTCAAGTATTCTATAGGAATAGAAGAGTTAAAAGATACCAAATGGCTAATCAGAAGCCGTAAATCGAAGAAGAACAGACAACACAATGGCCAAAAGGGACAAATTACGATATACAAAACATACATATACAACTACAGATAGAACATAATAATGTTTTACAAGTCAGATATGTGGTTCATGTTGTCGTGACTGATGATTATGTAGACTTTAGTATTTTTTTTTTACAATTCATGTATAAAATACAAAAAGCAATATCTCCGTGTGACAATAAGTCGGTCAGTCATTGGATAATGTTTGATTATTTTGTTCATGTTTGAAAAGTAAACATTTTTTTTTCTTTTTAATTATGTTCTTCATCTATTCTTGCTCACACGTGTAAAGTTCCATGGAAAAAAGATCGATAATGATAACACACTGACCCATATTTGTTTACTGCCCTTTTTCCAAATGGCGTCCTATTACGTCACATAAGGCCGGCCAAAGGTCAATGAAGCACATGATTTGGTCATAGGCCAACCAAACTTAAAAAGTAAACCAGATTAAGAAAGCACATTATTTTAGCTTTTTCAGTGTAATTGTTTTGTTTGAAAAATTTCAAAAGATGTTTTTATTTTAAATAGTTTGAAATTGAAGTAATTTAGTATTAAACATTAATTATTTGCTGCAAATATTAAACTTGCTTACCCATATAATAAAGTATTTAATCCAGTGAATTTGGTGTTGTTGCTTTTGTCAATACAATCTATTAGACTGACTACATTCTGCCATATTTTTGTAAAGCAATTAATGACTGATTTCAATTTATTTTAATCACATTTAAAAGCATATATTTTCCCGGGAAAATCAGCCATTATCTAAAAAATGGTAGAATCTGAATGATCAATCATCATATTTTCAAAGTATTTTAAAATACAATTTGCTTGGCCTATATTCCAGAAACGGTCATGAACTGTGATGACGATTATGTCAACAAACCGGAAAAGTAAAAATGTTTGGGGAATACTATCGCTTAAAATAGATTCACAGGCAGAATGACCAGGTAAAAAGGACATTAGTAAAAAGGAGCTTTTTTACTTGCATGGAATTTGTTCAATTCTATCTTACCGGTTTTAATCGCATTTTATAACCTTAAAGTTTTAAAAAACTGCTTCGGCGTCTATCTACGTAATAAATATACAGAATGACGTCATTGGCCTCGTGCTGCGCGAGAATTGTAAATCAAAACAAGTGACCGACTTTATTGCATGACCGAGCAGATGTCACGACACGATATGCATTTCAAAAACTTAATAACATCTGTGAAATTTAAATCTTATTTTTTTTTAATTTTTAAAACAGATCAACACGGCTATTATAATAAATACAATATTGTAAATTGGTTTAAAATATAATAAAATTCAGTTGTATGTTGATATAAAACAAGACAGATAAGAAGAGTTTGAAGATACCAAAGGGTTAATCAGAATTCGTAAGTCGACGAAGAACAGAACACAATGGCCAAAGGACAAACAACGATCCACAAAACATATCCATCACGCTAACACAAACCCCACTAAAAATCCACTTGCAGACATATATTTGTTCTCTGAAATGTATTTTCTTTGTACAGAAAGCAGACATTATCGTGAAATACAATTAAACAGTGATGGTCAACAATTCAACTAATATCAACAACTACCTCTCGCATCAAATCATTGAAAACAAATTACCTGGACATATGCCGAGTGAAATCAATGTCCTGTCATGGTACAGTTATAACAAAGTGGCGGGGTTAAAGTGTTGAATGAGATACCAACCTTCCACTTGTAATCATTGGATCTACAACGGTAATACAGTTATAACAAAGTGACGGGGTTAAAGTATTGAATGAGATACCAACCTTCCACTTGTAATCCTTGGCTCTACAACGGTAATACAGTTATAACAAAGTGACGGGGTTAAAGTGTTGAATGAGATACCAACCTTCCACTTGTAATCCTTGGCTCTACAACGGTAATACAGTTATAACAAAGTGGCGGGATTAAAGTGTTGTAGGAGATACCAACCTTCCACTTGTAATCGTTGGCTCTACAACGGTAATACAGTTATAACAAAGTGACGGGGTTAAAGTGTTGAATGAGATACCAACCTTCCAATTGTAATCCTTGGCTCTACAACGGTAATACAGTAATAACAAAGTGGCGGGATTAAAGTGTTGTAGGAGATATCAACCTTCCACTTGTAATCCTTGGCTCTATAACGGTAATACAGTTATAACAAAGTGACGGGGTTAAATTGTTGAATAAGATACCAACCTTCCACTTGTAATCCTTGGCTCTACAACGGTAATACAGTTATAACAAAGTGACGGGGTTAAAGTGTTGAATGAGATACCAACCTTCCACTTGTAATCCTTGGCTCTACAACGGTAATACAGTTATAACAAAGTGACGGGGTTAAAGTGTTGAATGAGATACCAACCTTCCACTTGTAATCCTTGGCTCTACAACGGTAATACATGTTCAATAATGAATTACACTCATTATGAGTAGAATCAACGAATTGTATGGAACAAATATATGATTAGATGTGTCTTCAATATGCACATTTAACATGACTAATAAGTAAAGTCTTGTTCAAAGACATCTTCATTCTTCCATACATGTATCTTTTTTTTCGTCTTTTTTTTTTGGAAATAAATAACTTGAGGTGGACTTAATATAACCATCCGTTTGAGGTAACAAATATACTGCCCATCGGCTTAACATAACCATCCGTTTGAGGAAAAAAGACACGAGGTGGACTTTAAATAACCCTCCATATGAGGCAACAAATATACTTTCCATCGCCTTAATATAACCATCCGTTTGAGGTAGCAAATATACTGTCCATCGGCTTAACATAACCATCTATTTGAGGAAACAAAGACACGAGGTGGACTTAAAATAACCCTCCGTATTAGGCAACAACAAACTACGATCTACAAAACATACATATACAACTACAGATCGAACATAATAATGTTTTACAAGTCAGATATGTGGTTCATGTTGTCGTGGCTGATTATTATGTAGACTAATTTAGTTATTTTTTTTACAATTCATGTATAACATACAAAAGCAATATGCATTTCAAAAACTTAATAACATCTGTGAAATTTAAATCTTAAATTTGTTAATTTTCAAAACAGATCAACAAGGCTATTATAATAAATACAATATTGTAAACTGGTTTAAAATATAATACAATTCAGCTGTATGTTGTTATAAAACAAGACAGACAGATAAGAAGAGTTTGAAGAGACCAAATGGGTAATCAGAATTCGTAAATCGAAGGACAGAACACAATGGCCAAAATAAAAACGACAAAGGGACAAACAACGATCCACAAAACATACCCATAAAACTAAAGATCGAGTAACACAAACCCCACTAAAAACCAAAGGACAAACAACGATCTACAAAACATACCCATAAAGCTAAAGATCGAGTAACACAAACCCCACTAAAAACCAAAGGACTAACAACGATCTACAAAACATACACAGAAAACAAAAGATCGAGTAACACAAACCCCACTAAAAACCAAAGGACTAACAACGATCTACAAAACATACACAGAAAACTAAAGATCGAGTAACACAAACCCCACTAAAAATCCACTTGCAGATATATATTTGTTCTCTGAAATGTATTTTCTTTGTACAAAAAGCAGACATTATCGTGAAATACAATTAAACAGTGATGGTCAACAATTCAACTAATATCAACAACTACCTCTCGCACCAAATCATTGAAAACAAATTACCTGGACATATGCCGAGTGAAATCAATGTCCTGTCATGGTACAGTTATAACAAAGTGGCGGGGTTAAAGTGTTGAATGAGATACCAACCTTCCACTTGTAATCCTTGGCTCTACAACGGTAATACAGTTATAACAAAGTGCCGGGGTTAAACTGTTGAATGAGATACCAACTTTCCACTTGTAATCCTTGGCTCTACAACGGTAATGCATGTTCAATAATGAATTACACTCATTACGAGTAGAATCAACGAATTGTATGGAACGAATATATTATTAGATGTGTTGCATAGATTTTATTTTCAACACGTTTTCACGCTGATCTATATCATTATTGTATGTTGTGAAAGTGTGACAATTAACAATAAGACTAAATGATCATTAGTTTAATTAACATATAACAATACAAGATACGTGACATACGCACATGTCCCTGCTAAAATATCTTTATTTTGTCTGTTCGGTATTCTTTAATTATGTAAATTTGCAACAGGTCGGTGGTTTTCTCTGAGTACTACACCATTAAAACTGAGAGCCACAATATAACTGAAAAATTGTTGAAAGTGGCGTTAAACACCATAAATCAAACAAAACAAAACCTAAATATGTAATGAGTACCATGACAGAAATCAAAACGCCCAATAATTGTATTATATTTCTCAGGCATATGTGACCTTATTATGCTTAGGTCCATTGGTTTTCTTATTCCAAAGACTAAATTGTTTGGCTTTCCACTCTTTTGTCTTTGAGTGTACATGATGAACGTTATTTCCAGAAACAGATCGTACACACTAAATTAGATATCTACGTTTTAATTATATAGCAAGGACATGGATCACATTACATAGGATTAAATTAGATTCATCAGATTTATTTAGTATATGCTAAGAAAAAACAGGCAACAAAAGGGTAATCAGAAGCCGTCAATCGAAGGACAGACAATACAATGGCCAGAACAAGAGTGACAAGGGATAAACAACGATCTACAAAACACTACACGGAAAACTAAAGACCAAGTAACATGAATCCAACTAAAAACGGGGGATGAACTCTGGTGTTTCAGAAGTCACAGTTATTGACTCCACACGTGGCACCGTCGTGTTACTCTTGTTACAAAACCGGTGATAAATCATGAATGAGGAAAGGGTCGGATTGTTATTACGACAAATGGAAAGTACCCGTGGTCATTTGTGACACATATACTCCGTAGCGGTTAACCAAGTCTTGTTGGTGAGTGTAAAACGTTCGACGTGATGAGTTCATCTTGACCACTAGGAACCCTTGGTTCAGTAGCTTCCTTGTTAGAAGCAACTTTCGACCAAGGAAATCATGATAGGAACCACAAGCTCTGGAATATTGAATCAAGTGAGAGATTGTTCTATCTAATAATTTATTTGGAAATAAGATTGCCCATAAATCAGTTATTGCTTTCATCGCAAATTCTGTATGAATTACTGAAACCTTTGTTAACAGGCCTCGTACCTTGCAGAACACAGGAGCAGAAAAAAGTGTATTCTTCAAGTAAGAAAAAACGTTAGCAAAACCCATATGACAATCCATAGAAGCTGACAACGTTGGATATACAAGATGTAGGAGGGAACCAATCAAAACACACAACACAACACAACATTGAAAACTGAGACTAAAAACCGGAGGGTGGACTCGTGCTCGCGATGGTTAAGCAGTTCCTGATTCTTATAAGACAATCGCCGTATTATCCAAATAGTCGTCGGTAGTAGTGAACAGAAACAATCTACGTAAAAGAGAACATATCCATTGTCGTTTTCGATATTGATATTGGGTAACTGTCAACCAGTTCTTGATGACGACCGTATAATTTGTGTAGGGATGACTTCAACCTAGGGGGCAATATAACATTGATGTCCATTTAATAATATATAATAATAGCATTACATAATGACTCGTGTGGTTTTTTTCTTTTTTTCCAGGTTTCATTAAGTATTAGGAGAAAATTCAGCTTGGCAAAAGTAACAACGTGTCAACCATAGCAGACAGAAACATATTAATTAGTTTTATTGGTGCAAACACATTTACAACCAATAATACACAATTGCTTGATCAATAGTGTATATTACAATTACAATGGTTTGCGTGATGTGAGTAGGTGTCCTTTCATGAAAATCATGTTATTCCTGGTTGTCCAATCCAATGTCAGAACAATAGAGCATTGACAGTGTTGTTAGATAACTTATCTACCAGTACGTCTATACATGACCAGAACAACCTGCTATGGGAGAAATCTTGAAAATACAAAATCAGAAGCCGTACTTCGGAGAAAGACAGACGATTCAATGGCCAAAACATAAAAAACGGCAGCAGGACCCATGCTTACCTACAAAACACTAAACAAAAAGTGTGAGCAACATGAACTCCACTAAAACAGGGATAGACTCAAGTGCTCCGGAAGGGTAAGCAGTTCTTGCTCCACTAGTGGAACCCGTCGCGTTATTATAACCTAGCAAAATCAGCAATAATGAATGAAGATACTTGATATGGACCGACTAAACAAATTACTCGCTAAAGGTTTAATAACCCATAGAACATTATGTGTATAACAGAGAGCTTGTATACAGATATATACCAGTCGAGAGACGAAAAATTTCCCGAGCCGAATGGCGAGGGAAATTTCAAGACTGGTATTTTTCGCAAATACCCCTCCCAAACATGATATATCTGTTTAATTACACCGAATATTATTTAGAACACTGGCTAAATAAATAATACCTTTTGTTTGTCGTTTTCAGGACCTAACATGGTGTATCTGTTTAATTCTACCGAATGATGTTGCATAAAAGTTAAAACGCACAATTGATAACGTTTTACAAATTTTTTTACAAGCGTCTCGGTGAAGGGTAAAAACGGCAAATACGATTTTTCAAATACCATGAAAAAAAGTTAAATCTTATGCAAATACACCTACATGAAGTAAAAATTCTGCAAATTCATAATACAAGGCCTGAATTTGTAAAAAATATCACGGCTATTAACCAATCAGAATCCAGCATTCTTATATAAGGTGTAATTATAGTTGAAATACTCTGGTTTTTCCTCCAGGGAAATGTAATAAGGTTACAGTATGTGTGCTTAACAAAATACATGCTCGTCAGAGATTAAGACTTAAACGTTCATGATGAGATGTTTCCGGTAAATATTCAGACCCTTTCTCCATTTGTGAGTTCGAATCCCGCTCATAACGAGGTTCTCTCGAAACAACTA
This sequence comes from Gigantidas platifrons, assembly GCA_002080005.1. Classification (NCBI taxonomy): domain Eukaryota; kingdom Metazoa; phylum Mollusca; class Bivalvia; order Mytilida; family Modiolidae; genus Gigantidas; species Gigantidas platifrons. Next base: position 62,115 of record MJUT01042550.1, on the reverse strand, counting down.
TATGAGCAGGTATGCCAAATGTTTTTGTAAAAAAAATCAATTGCTATGTAGTATCTCTTCATACATGTATTTGGACTAAAATAACATTAAATTTGTAAAGCATTTTTTCTTATACAATGTTCATAAGAAAAAAATGCTGGGTCACAGTTGTCATCCATAAATACCAGTATTTGTTTACGAAAATTGAAAATCAAACAAAAAGGCCGAAAAGATCCCAATTTCTACTTTCCGAGATTGCCTCACTAACTTGTTCTTTCGCTAGGAAATGACCCTCATCAATTATATTTTGGACAGTAGTACGTTTAGGCAGTTTTTCTACGTTCATTTTGTAAATATTTGCGGACCTTATGACTTCAGAAACTTTACTTGATGGGATTTCAAGACCTTGCAATTCCATTATGCATGTGCGAATATCGTCGCTATAACGTCCGTTCGATAATTTGGATACACTTCTGTTTTCAGTTTGCTGTAATTTCAAATCATAATTTTCTATTTTTAGCTCTTGTATTTCTTCTGTTACACTTTTTAATTTTAAATTGATTCCCTCTTTCTCCCGTTTCGCTCTTTCATACTGCTGGCGTAAATAAGTCGCTTGGTCGAGTATTTTTTATGACGCCTCTTTGCTTCAGCCCTCTTTTCATTCAGGGTTATCAATGTGTTTTTTAAGCTTTGCATTTTCCAATTTTATATTTTGAATTTCTCAGATGGAAGTTTCCTGTTTTTTTCTCTCTCCTTTGAAGTTATTTTGTAATAGTTTTCTCTGTCAATTCTGTTTTTAGTTCAGTGTTTTGTTTTCGCAAAATCTTCCTTTGCTTTGTACTTGATTTTACTATACATAGCTTAGAAATTAAAGTTTTATTTTCCGTTTTTAACTTCCAGATGTTTTGTGACTGTTCAGTAACTATTTTTTTCAAAATATTATTTTGGGTCTTCATAACCTGATTTTGAAATTCTGCCTCTTGTAAATGCTTTGCTGTCCCGACATTTGAATACGATGGCCCTTGAATGTAATTTTCATTATTCTTCCATTTACCGCCTTGTAGAGAAATATACTTAATTAAATTATCCTGTTTCGGGTTTTGTAGCTCTTATTCCAATTTTGTTTTTGTTTTTGAGATTTTGGACAATTTATCTTGCTGTATTTTTTGTAGTTTATATATTTTCAGAGGATTTATTGTCATCTTGTAAACATCATCGATGTGTACTGAAACATCATTTCATGTTTTACTCACTTTTCGCTGTAAAATGCATATTTCCTGGAAAATAGACACAGTCAATGAATTAATTGACTCCTTTGTAACGGTATTTGATGATTCCATGATCGGTATCTGTTAAATAAAAAAGCATTAAAATTAAAACATATGTCAATTGATCATCATCAAGGCCGGATGATCCTAGAAAGGCCAGCATAGACTGCATCCTAGGGCTCCTCAAGCTTGGGGGCCCTCAGGCTATGTAAATGTCGTTAAATATATAACGAGTAAAAAATATTCTAGAAGAGTGCGGGTGACATAGAGGGTGGCTCCGTCTAAGGAAGCCCCCATAATTTCATTAAACTTAATGCCTCAAAAGGTCATAATCCGGCCCTGATCATCATAATAATAAACGTTTTAACAAAAATAATATAGCTGCGAGATTCAAATTCGGGATCTTCTGATTATGAAGCTGACGACTTGACCAATACACCACGCCACATATGATAAAAAAAAAGTATGTAAAGTAGAATATATTTCTGAAATGTACCTGTGCATTATTTATTTATGATCGGAATATTTTTCTGTACTAAGATTAATATTTTCTAAGACGTAAAAGACCGAATGTTTACTTCTATGTTTTTTAACCTTGATAAACATACGTAAATTCACATACATACGTATGCCTTCAGAGTGATACAATGTTGTGGTGTCATGTGTTGCTTTGATTTTTTGACTTTGGTTAATTGTATGCCGGAATTGAAAATGATTAAAGAATAATTATTTCTTAGATGAAGAAAACAACAACAAAATGCCTAATGAAAAATATAATCAATCGTAAGATTCTAACTCATGCTTTTTGTTATACCACGACAAACGCAGACGGATACGCTACCACTGAACCACGCTATCATCATCTAAACTAGTTGAAATGTATGTATTTATTTTCGTACGGAGTACATGTGGCAGTGTTTATTACTGATTACTTCTCTTTCATATTCTAGTCAAAGTCCATATACTATAGAAGATGTAATGAATAGTGATTTGGACTCTATATCTATTATCTATATGGTCTAAACAATGGTTAGTCAATTTTAATCCTCAAAAAACTAAAGCAATGGTATTTTCCAAAAGTAATCTTCCCACGATGTAGAAATAACATTCCAGGATAAGTCAGTAGAATTTGTTACCTGTCATAAACATTTAGGTATTACTTTTGACAGCAATGGAAAATTTCATTCCCATATAGTCGATATTATCAAATCAGAGGTTGTGTGCCCTAAGAAAACTTAACTATGTATTAAATAGACATTATCTTGCACGTATTTATTTAATCTTTATTAGTCCTATGTTTGAATGCACATATGAACTTTGGGATGGTTGTAGTCAACAAGACTCTGATAATTTAGAAAAGCTTCAATTAGAGGCATGACGAATAGTAACCGGACTGCCTCTATTTGCAAGTCGTGAATCTATATATTCTGAAACGGGTTGGGAATTATTATCTGATAGACGAAGGGTAAGAAGGCTCAGCTTATTTTATTCTATTCACAATAAATCTGCCCCAGAATATCTTTTTGAATTGATGCCCCTTCCAGTTGGTAGTGTTTCACAGTATGATTTAAGAAATAGTTATAATTATGTTATATCTAATTGTCGATTAGAAATTACCAACAAATCCTTCTTCCCCTCTGCTATCCGCGATTGGAACAATCTAAATCTAGAAATTAGAAATTCTGGTAATATTAACATATTTAAAAGAAAAATTAAAATATTACATAAGAAAGTGCCTTTTTATTTCGGTTGGGATGATAGAAAACTAAATATTATTCATGGTAGACTTAGAAATATATGCAGTTCGCTAAATGCAGATTTGCACCTGGTCAATTTAAAGCCAAGTCATGCATGTACCTGTGGTCATGGTTTTGAAGATTGTATACACTTTTTCTTTGAATGTCCTTTTTATAATGAAAATAGGGAAATCTTGTTTGATAAATTAAAGGATTACATAGTTACAATTAAATTAAAGGATCACATAGTTACAATTGAATTGATATTAGCTGGTGATGAAAATCTGACTCCTAATCAAAACATTGAAATCTTTTCTGCTGTTTTTTCTTTTATTAGAAGCATCCAGCGCTTTAACTAATGTACTAACATACTCATTTCTGTCAATGTTGTATTTTGTTTGTTTGAATCCCTTCTTCTTTATTCCACTGTACTGAACATATTATTTCACCTTATTCTTCTTTATACTTGCTTTATTATTATCGTCTAAATATATCATGTTGTAAATGTATTTGTATTATTAACACCATTATGTGAAATCATTTTTTGTTTATGTTTTTGTAAAAGGGAAAGGACTTCACTAATGTTGTTATAACTTGTGTCCAATCCCATTTGCAACTTTTATGCAAATAAAATGTGTTTAAACTAAACTAAACTACTGATTACTGTCACGTGTTTGTATTTATTAAAAATACGTTTTCCATTGGTGAATGATATTTTTATACCTGTATGTAGGTATGAATACATGCATTGCATAATTTTTCTGTTTAGGTGGAAATTTGTTTTCGTTGTATATTAAAACTTAGTTTTATGTCATTCGACGCTCAGCCTTTAAGTAATAAGCTTGTTACAATTACCGTAAAAGTTCTAAGTAATGTTGGAACCCATTGAAGAAATTTCAGATCATGAATCTACACATAGAAAAGGTGAGCCTCAGCCCCCAAAATCTGATCTAGTAGATACTTTCCAATTGTTTAAATCTTATTTAGAATTCAAGCTGGTTGATTTGAAACAGGATTTAATTTCCGAGCAAGATAGTTTCACTCAGAAGGTTAAAGATGACGTTAATAAAATATTTCAGAAAAAGAGAAACAAAATTCAATTTTTGTTCAATGAGGACATTCTGAATAGTTTGCACAAGCTTCAGAAACAAGTCACCAAGCCTATTGCTATTGATACAACTGCCGATCTTGTCAAAACCAGAAATAAGTTGATTAAAATTGCCGATACATCAACAGGGGGCTAGGTTACTGGTATGGAGTATGGGGCTAGTTCAATTGCTGACAATTCTGATGACGATAAGAAAATCAAGCAGGCTGATTCTAGGGCAGTCAAGGCTATTACGGATAAGTCTAAATCCCGTCCTAGACCGTATCCCGTACCACATAAGCCAGAAACCGCAGCAAATCCTGTTTTTGCTGAATATTACAGTCGCCGTTCTGTATAGAATCCGACCTTTCGTGGGAGCAATGCACGGGGGGACCGTGCGAGTGTGACATCTGTTTCGCACGAAAAGAATATGGGCACTGGAAGGTCAACTGCCCCAACGCAAATACCTTCAACTCCTGGTTGGCGAAAAGTGGACAGGATCAGGATATCAACGTCCCAAAATATTCTAAAGATAAGTATTCTTTTGCTTCTGCTCTTCCTGAGTGGGGAAGTGATAATAACACAGATTTCGATATCTTTATCGAACAAGTTCATTAATTTGAAAAATGTGGCACTGAAAATTAGCATGGGGTTAAAGGTCGACTTGCTAAACATGTTGAGTACTGGGAGAAAATAGGTGCTAGCGATTTCGTATTGAGTACAGTCAAGAAAGGTTATAGTATTCCTTTTATTAAAAGTCCATGTAGGATGATTTTAAAAAACAATAAGTCGGCCATCATAAATAGTGATTTTGTTATCAATTTCTGAACTTCTTGCCAGTGGTTGAGTGAAGGAGTTGCCTTTTACACCTTTCTTAGTCAGTCCCCTTTGTGTCGCTACTAACAAAGCTGGTAGACAAAGACTCATATTAGACTTGAGACTTTTGAACAAGTCCGTTCGCAAAGACAAGTTCAAATGTGAAGACTGGAAGGTTGCAATTCAGTTATTTAGTAAAGGGTGCTATGCTTTCAAGTTTGATTTGAAAAATGGGTACCACCATTTTGATGTGTGCCCCCAACAGCAGATATACCTCGGGTTTTCATGGGGTCAGAAACATTTTTGTTTTACTGCTCTCCCGTTTGGACACCTCTCCGCGCCTTTTTTATTTACAAAGTGTTTGAAAACCTTGGTAAATTTTGGAGACAAAATGATATTAATATAGTTCTCTATTTAGATGACGGACTTGGAATTGGCTCCAGATTGAGAGATTGCTCACAAAACTCTGTATTTGTAAGATAATCCCTTATTGACGCCGGTTTTGTTTTTTTATAAATGAGGACAAGTCTGTTTTTACACCAGTCCTACGTTTAGAATGGCTTGGCATCGTATGGAATTCTCTAGATTACTCTTTAAGTATTCCCGATAGGAGAATATTTGATCTTATTGATGCTTTGAAGTGCCTTTTATCAAAATTACCTTTTATTACAGCGCGCCTTTTAGCTCAATTATCCGGTAGAATTATTTTATAGCTCATGTAACTAGCTAGGCTAGTGACGAGGTACTGCTAAATGACAATAGAATCAAGGTTATCGTGGATGTAACTAGCTAGGCTAGTGACGAGGTACTGCTAAATGACAATAGAATCAAGGTTATCGTGGATGTAACTAGCTAGGCTAATGACGAGGTACTGCTAAATGACAATAGAATCAAGGTTATCGTGGGATAACGGCTTAAAGCTCAATGACGATTGTCAAATCAAAGGAGGTTGTTATTTTGGTTAAACAGGGTTCAAGTGATAAATATTAGAGAGTTGGCTTCGTTCATCTGTTATTATTTATTCAGATGCTAGCAGTGTTGCTGCTGGGGTTCACACGGTTAAGCTGGATAGTAAAGTGTTTCATACTAATTGGAGTGAAAAAAAAGTAATAGCTCGACGCCATGTTATTACTTTTTTTTCACTCCAATTAGAGATGAGAGCTATAGAACAAGCTATGTTGTCCTTTAATGATGTTTTAAGGGTAAAATCTTAACCAGAATTGTATCAGAATTTTAATGTCTGGTAGTATGAAGTTAGATTTGCAAGCTTTAGCTCGGTCCATATTCACGGTATGTTCCGAAAAATGCATTTCCATTGATATCCAGTGGATTCCCCGTTCCGAAAATACCAAGCCGGATTACATTAGCAAAATTGTTGATCATGAAGATTGGGGAGTGACATGTGAATTTTTTGAATTCATTGACAACATGTGGGGTCCTCACACGATTGATAGATTTGCTAAGTCTTGGAACACTAAAGTCCGTAGGTTTAATTCGAGGTACTTGAATTCTTCCTCTGAATCTGTTGATGCATTTACACAACATTGGGGTTTTGATAACAACTCGGATATCGGATCTTTGCCAAACTTGGCCACATGATTTCCCTGTGGAAGGGAAAGAACCCTATTTATCTTGGGGTCATTAGGTCAAAGGTCAAGGTCACCGTTACTATAAATATAATGTTTGACAACGGGGTCGTTTCCGCACGATAACTTTGGTTCTGTATATTGGATCTTTACCAAACTTGGCCACATGATTCCCCTGTTGAAGGAGAGGAACCCTATTTATTTTGGGGTCATTAAGTCAAAGGTCAAGGTGGCCGTTACTATAAATAGAATTTCTGACAACAGGATCGTTTCCACACAACAACTTTAGTTCTGTATATTGGATCTTGACCAAACTTGGCCACATGATTCCCCTGTGGAAGGGGAAAGCCCTATTTATATAGACGGGCGTATTTTGTGATGCACACATTTCTTGTTGCTATTTCAGATAATTGTCGACATGACTTTATTTTCTTTACCACCTCGTTCACCCTTTCTTTGTTTTGATCGAGGCTTAGCTGCACTCCTTTGGTGAGCTGATCCCATAATGATACCACGGTGTTGTGTGTTTTTATTGAAAATAAATACTTTATGTTAGTTTGAGGTTCGAATTAGAACATAAATGTATTTATTTTCATACGATAATATACAATTAATGACTTTGAGTGAGATTTATGCCATGCTTTATCAACCCCAGAGATCTGATTATCACTGAGGCCATCGGCCGAGGTGATAATCAGATCTCTGGGGTTGATAAATCGTGGTATCAATTGTTTTATTATATGAGTAAATCCGAAGTTCACTGTAATAGTCATCACAAATACTTTTAAAATTAGAGTAGGTAGGGTAACTAGAACCACACCTATTTTTTTATTTGGCCTAATTGTTCCTTGTTGTCAGATAGAAAACACAAGTTATATAAGAATGATATTATTTCAACATATTCAACAATGAAAAACAACAGAGTAAACCATGAAATGTCCTGACATTTCTAAAATTGAATTTTCTCATTTAAAGTTGAAATTGACAGTCACATTTGAACAATTGATGAAAACTGGCACTGGATATTGTTTGTCCATTAAATTAACAGTTTTGTTAGCAACATTTTCTTGCAAAATATCAACTGACTTATTTGATTGATATAAATGTAAATTCTTTTTGTTTTCAGCTTGCCTTTTAACATTAGGTGCAAGTACAATTTCATCTATTCCATCATCATTAAGATCAGTTATTAAGTCATGAAGCTCGAAATCAGTGAAAAGCTCAAGAACAATATTAGTTTGGTCATCTTGAATAAATGTTTCATTTGTAGAGTACAGTTTTGGAAATTGTATCAGACATGCTCTTTTTTATTGCGTCACCCGTATAACCTGTGTAGGTTTTGATACTATTTTCACTTTTATGTCCTGTGACGGTCATTATATGACGTGAAGCAAAGTTTCCAATATTGTCTAATACGTGGACAGATGTGGCGCGTACATAATGATTGGTATAACGGCGTGATAGTCCAGCCTTTTCAGATAGGTAAGGCATAATTTTGCCAATGGTGGTATGTTCCATAGGAGCACTCTCATACCATCTTACAGAGTTTTCCTTAAGTGAAGGACGCTGAAAAAGTCTGCCACGTTTGTATCTACTTTCTTTGTGAAACTTTGTGAACAAGGGCCACTGAAATAGAATCACGACATTAACAATAATGTGAAACTGAAAGAAAAAGTCAATCAAGACTATCTTTTTCTTTTATAATTATTATTATTTTGGGGGGGGGGGTAATATTTACATATTTTCTCTCTAGTTTTTCTGTGAAATCCAAGTTGTTCATTATGTTTTGTAGTTTATGTTTTGGTTTTAAGTTTGAGTGTTTTGTGTTGTGTTTTCCTGGTCCGTCTTATCATTGTCCCTGGCTTTTGAATCACAGTTTTTCGAGTCTGTTATTTTAAAATGTCTGTTATATACTTACCTCCTCGAGAATACATTCTGCCATCAGCAGTGTTTTCGTCCTCCTGGTGGTTTTTAGTTAATTCATCCGGCTTCATGTCAACATAAACCCTTCCGTCAAAATCTGTAGTGGCAGTAAAATCTGTAATTTTAAGATCATGGATATTTTCCCGGCTTCTGCGACCAAAGTAGAGCATAATGTAATAACACTTTTTCTTGCAGCTTTACATAGTTGTTACTGTCCAAATATTCATATAATTTATGGAGATATTTCACTTCCATAGGAGGATAATGTGCAATGCCTCCTTTCTCCTGGCGTTTAAGATGCTTTGATGCAGCAATGAATACTTGATTAGCTTCGTTGAAGTCTTTGTCGTGAACAATGTCCTTCCCAGAGCGCAAATTCGCTAAATAACGATTAATGCCATATCTGATAGACCTCAAACTAGAGTTCTTGCATAGTTCACTGTCCTCTGTCCTTGCCTCGGCATACAATTTGGAGAGCTTATAATCCAGTTCGCTTGGTGTCATTTCCTCGAAGTCTTCATTTAATGATTTTTCACGTAAATACGTTTTAAATGTACGAACAGCTGAATCGGTGGCTCGCCTGGTACTTTTTGCATTTTTTTCAGTCAAAAGTTGCTTCAAATCATCATCTTCTACGGTGGCAAAACGTTTTTTCGCCTCTACAACTGTTTGACCTACATCCACTGCTGCCATTTTTTGTTGTGATGATCGTCTGTGGGAAGCCGAAATGCGTTTGAAAGGAAAACGCTGATTAGATAGCAAAACTGCTTCTTTAAATATCGATCAATCAGATAATACATTTTCAAAATAAGCAACCTGGACTTTCCCTGTTGCTATTTTTGGGTACACGCTGCAGTGTAATGTTACCCTTGCGTGCACTTTTGAGCGGTGATCATTGCATTTTGAAATGGAGAGTGAAGTAGTGTTTTGTCCAATCAGAATCTAGGATATTTATAGTCATATAAACACGTGGTATTGTACATGTGGTAGTGCTTACTGTCACGTGTTTGCATGTATTACAAATACGTTTTTCATTGGTTAAAGAATTTTTTTTTACCTGTATATAGGTATGAATACATGCATTGCATGATTTTTCTGTCAAGGTGGAAATTTGTTTTCATTGTATATTAAAACTTAGTTTTAAGTCATTCGACGCTCAGTAGTAAGCACCCCCCACCCCCCCCTCC
>MJUT01042550.1:21821-45012 GCA_002080005.1 Gigantidas platifrons | reverse complement strand
GTAGCTGTATTAGCCTAGTTATTAATGCGAGGGTAGCTGTATTAGCCTGAGGCAAAGCCTCAGGCCAATACAGCTGCCCGAGAACTAATAACTAGGCCAATACGGAAATGCTCACGTAATTATGTATAAATTGATCATGATGGCGGAGTGAGTATCCTGTGGTTTTAAGAATATTGAGACGTAAAATTCTCTTAGCAGGTAACTCTAAATATGTTAGATGGTATAAAACACGATTCTGAATGGGTGAAAAAAAGAGGAAAAGAAGAAATAATTCAAAAACTGAGAATGTGAGAAATCAAAATTCCAACATGGCTGAAAAATGCTCACCTGAAAACCAAACTATCTCTGAAGTAATAGGAAATGCTAATGCATTTCCTTATGGAATGAACATGTCACAATTTCAAAATGTCTCGACTCCACTAAATCCACACATTCAAGGCATTCAACCAAGAACATTTGCTGGATATGGTGCAGGCGCCCCACTTATGCAACCCATCCGACATGAAAATATTAATCCATCACCAACTTATATGCAATTACCTCAGTCAGTACCTCTTAATCAAGCTCAGCCTCCCCATATTCAAGATCAGCATAATAATCCGGTGTTTAATCCAATGACAATATATATGATAATAAGTACAATCCATGAAATGAATATTAAATTAGAGAAACTCAGTTTGTTAGATGAACTCAATAATAGAATGTTACATATGGAACAAAAAATAGAAAAATATGGTTCTGAAATTAAAGATATAATATAGAAATGATTTAAGGGAACGATCAGTAAGGTTACACAATGAAGAATTCCATTATTCAGTTATGGAAGACAGGGTTTCCAGAATTGGAGAAGAAAAGAATAGGTTGACATGGGAAAATAATGAATTAAGGGATGATATTTTAAATATGAGATGCCATTCCATGAAGTATAACTTGATATTTTCTGGAATCCCAGAACCTAGTAACATTAAAGAAGAAAATACTGAAGTTGTTAAGACTTTAATTGGTAAGGAGCTGGAAAATGACCCCACCACCATACCATTTCAAAATGTCCATCGTTCAAGGAAAAGGCCGGATGGTAAGCGAGGGAGTATTGTGGCAAGATTTACACCATGAGAAAGTGAGACGGGCAGCTTCTGAAAAACTGAAAAACAAGGCGCATGTTTCAGTTTATCAACAATACCCGATGGAGATTTCTGTGAGGCGGAAGCAGTTACTCCCCAGATTTAATGATGCTCTCAAAAACGGAGACCGTGCGAGACTGCTAAATGATAAACTTTTCATAAATGGTCAGTTGATAAATGGTCGACCTCCTCCACCAGGACCCCCAGTTGAGATTCGTTTTAATGGTTGCCCGGGGTCGCAATACCATCATTCGTTTAAAGAATCCACACCGAGACCAAGATAGAGAGACGACAACAGGAGCTGTGATGATACCGGTATATTAAAGACTACTTCGTGTTCTGACAATGAATTAAAGATATTGTTCCTTAATGTGTGTGGTCTAAAATCAAAACTGCTTTATCATGATTTTTGTGATCTCATTGATAAATATGATATTTATTTATTTGTAGAAACTAAAACAGATTATCTAGATGTCTTAAATGTTCCCATCGTCGGTAACCCACGGTTGATTCCGATACGTTCCTCTCTCTCCATCACCCGTGGGTCAAATCGCTTGTAAACATTCGCTACTCATGAATAATTCATAAGTCTTCGCATTACAAACTTCCAATGCGATTCAACCAATCAAATCGTTCCTTTCATAATGAGTTTGGTTAAAAGTAAAAAATTTGGAGTGGAAGAATTGAGGGACTTTCTATACTACACTACATTTCATCCACACATTTTCATGGGTGCATCCATTACTGACAGAACGATTTTTTAACTCCGATACCAAAGAGTTTCACTTCCATAAACGTGATTTTGATTGGTTAATTCGAAACTTTGAATATTCATGAGTACGACTGTTTACAAGCGATTTGACCCACGCGTGATGGAGAGAGAGGAACGTATCGGAATCAACCGTGGGTTACCGACGATGAAATGTTCCTAATGGTTATCTTTATTACTGTAAACATAGATCTGTTTTTGATAAAAAAAAAAAAAAAAAAAAAAAAAAAAGTCAGGTGGTCTTGCTATTTTGTATAAAGAAACATTTAAATCTTACTTGAAATTTCCTAAAACTAACTCTGAGCTTGTACAATGGGTGTTAATTTCAAATGAAATATTACAAGATGATAAAGATTTATTACTTCAATGTGTTTATATCCCTCCTGAAAATTCTAAATATGCATCAAAAGAAGGTATTTCAGAAATTGAGGATGAAATACTTCAGTTACAATCCAATAACTGTAACATAGCACTTATTGGAGATTTTAATGCACAAACTAAAACATTAGATGATTATGTTGTGCCTGTTGATTCTTTATTTGAAGTTCTTGATGATTTTGATAATTCTGACTTACTTGTATATTTATATGACTATCATAAACTTTTATTGAACAATATTTCACTCCAAAGGTTTTCTCAAGATTCCCAGTAAATAATTACAGCTATACGCTATTGGATTTTTGTAAAAAAAAAAAATGAACATTTATATTGGAAATAGTAGACAAAACTGTTGGGAAAAAACTTGTAAAAATGTATCGCTTGTTGATTATTTACATTTGTCTTCAGATGTTTTTTCAGCCATCAAATATTTTGATATTTTGGACTATAATCCATTATTTTCTGATCGATGTCCATTGCGAACTTAGTGTGTATTTGCATACAAATGTCAACAAAAATACTACTACTCAAGATATAGGTCAAGGTAGTAATCCCATTCATATTAAATGGAATGGTGCCAAACAAAGCGAATTTGTAGAATCTATTTTTAACAATGAAACAGCTTTTGGTGAACTCGATTATGTATAGGATACCGTACATTTCAAACAAAAGAACTGGAGTGCGTTCAACGTCGTAGCTGCTAGGTTAAGCTACGTAGAAAAATCCTATTGAACGGAAAGCTAGCCTAGCCGCTACGTAGCTCTAGCTAGCTTAAAAAATGTCTGCTAGCTTTTGAATCCAAGATGGCGTCTAAAACTAAATTTAATTTCGTAAGGCAAAAATAGTGGCATTGCAGGAAGTGGCAACGCTTTTAATACGGATGATAATTTATTAAGGTAACTAGACAAATACGATAGATGTTCCAAGAAATTATTCTATATGATTGGCACCATATTTGTTAGCACTGCTACGTAGCAAATCGTTCAATAACGTCATGGCTATTTTACCTAGCAGCTAGGCTAGCTGCTACGATATTGAACGCAACACTGTCCTTTATTGGATCGGGGAGGCTTCTTTTTCCGCACGAGTACACAGGTGAAGGCCGAGACGCCGAAGGCATCGAGGCCTTTACCTGTGTACGAGCGCGGAAAAAGCTTTCCATATTCTATAATGCTCAATTCTTTTGTTTGTAATGTACGGTATCTAACTTTTACAATAATTCAACTTGTAAATAAAATGAAATATGCATGTTTTTGGTTTTTCAGTTTTTATTTTTGCTTTGTACAGAAAATTAATTTATATTTTAAAGGAACATCTGACCAGCATCAAGGGGGGAAAGTATAAATAGAAAATTTTACTCAAATCTGGTTATGTGCATTTCACTTTTATTGCAATAATCGAACCAGTAACAAAATCTACACTCGAAGATGCATTTTTTTTTATTGCAATCTTACATTTTTTGTACATTGTTAAGAAATGAAATTAAAAATCTACAAGCAATTATTTTTTGAAACTTATTCTCCGTTAGTCGCCTATCCACAAATGATATCTTATACGAAAAAAAGGCTGGGCTAAAATGGATTATTGCGTCGTAAATATAATCTCTTTGAAGTCGAACTCTTGTTACTGAGTCGATATTGGCAATGCAAACAGTCAAGTACATGTGTTGTGTACGTGATATCCCTCTCGAATACACCTTGATAGTTATGAATAGGTTCAAAGTCAAATTAGAGAGCCCCGACATAATTTAATCGCGGTCGGACAAGGCACAAGCTGGATACCAAAATTAGTTACCGGGAACTTTTTACCCATGTTGAATTTAATCATTACTAGTTTTATTAACCATGACTCTTTAAACGGCCACTGTAAAGGGTTACTCGACTATGGTCTGTTTATTTGTATCGTCTGTAATAAATAATAGGCATAGAAGACGATATAAATAAAACAGACCAGAAGTCGAACACTCATTTACCTTGACCGTTTAAAGGATCATGTTTAATAAAACCAGTAATAAATAGAATTATCAGGCGTAAAAAGTGGCCGGTAACTAATTTGGGAGGACAGTTTTATGAATAGCTTTGCTGGGGGTATTATTGTACCATTTTTTAATGAACAACGTGAAGGCAATCAAGCGAAAGAAATTGTAAATAGAGCCGTTAATAAAATTGGTGAAAGTTTTAGATATACGGCAACTTTGATTTTTGGTACTAAGACCTCGATCTAAAGGAAGATAAAACCCGATAATAAACCATGGTATTTAAAAAGTTGTCATGAAAAAAGAAAATAATTCAATATTAATCGCAAGAAATATAATCTGAAAAAGTCGTCTAAAAATAAACAATTATATAATTACTTACAAAATGTGGTTGTGAATACAAGAAAGAGATGAAAAAAATCTTATAATGAGTATGTTAAGAAATTTGAAACACAGCTTCGTAGTGCATCTAAGACCGATACAAAAAAGTTTTGGAACATTTTGAAGTCGTTTTCAAAAAACAAAAATTCAGAATAAAATAAAATATCACTTGATCGCCTTTACGAATATTTGAAAGAGTTAAGTAGTGAAAACGAGGCCAGCTCTGATGATTTTTCAAGAATTTACTCCCAAAATGACGTTGATCTTCTTAATTCTGAAATTACAGAGGATGAATCCATTAAGGCGGTTAAAAACTTGAAAAATTTAAAACCGCCTGGCTTAGAATGAATATTTAATATATTAATGAATATTTAAAAACAACTGTTACACAATTTTTGCCAAATTATGTTAAACTGTTTAATTTAATATTTGATAATGGAGAGAGTCCTGATTCATGGACACTATGAATCATTAAAGCCATTTATAAAAACAAAGGTGATCCAAATGATCCGGACAACTATCGGGGTATTTGACTAGTATCTTCGCTTGGTAAATTGTTGACATCAATATTAAACTCAAGGTTAAACAATTTTTCAGATGAAACAGATCGTGTTACTAAATCACAAGCTGGTTTTCGTGCTGGGTATTCAACTCAGGATAACATTTTTATTCTTTATGGTTTAATTACATTATATTTATCAAAGAAAAATAAATTATTTCGTTGTTTCATAGATTTCAAAAAAGCATTTGATACGATCTGGAGAGCTATGTTATGGCAGAAATTGATTAGCAGTAACATTAATGGAAAAATGTTTAATATTATTTTTTCTTTTTATGATAATATTAAATCCTGTGTAAAATCGGGACATACATTTTCTGATTTTTTCACCTGCGATATTGGTGTAAGACAGGGAGAAAATGTATCCCCCTTCCTTTTTTGCCATCTATTAAAACGATTTAGAAGAATTTCTAACTGAACACTGTACAACTGGTCTTGATACTCCCAATAGTTGAAGCTTTGATAATCTTAATGTATATATGAAATTGTTTTTATTACTTTATGCTGACACTGTAAATTTTGCAGAATCACAACAAGAACTACATCAGATACTAAAGCTGTTTGAACATTATTGTAATATAAGGAAACTCAAAGTTAATGTATCAAAAACAAAAATAGTTCTATTTTCAAAGACGAAAAGTAATCAAAACTTTAGTTATGAAATGTTTGGTGGAAAAAATAAGCCAACAAGGTGGTTATAACTATCTTGGACTTCTGTTTAACTACAATGGTAATTTTTTTAAGGCTAGACAAAAACTGGTTGATCAAGCCCAAAAAGCACTTTATTCATTATATATGATTGGATGATTGATGTTTAACGTCCAGCGAGCAATTTTTCAGCTATATTCAGGACGAGAACATGTTTACAATAAATCAATATGTAGGTTGAAAACGGGGGACGGATAGGCCAATGGGCAAACAAATTTAAACGCCACGGGACTCGAAACAAGGAAAGGTAATGGGTAGGGACGGAGAATTTAGCCAGTGCAACAGGTCTCTTATGGACCACTCAGCATGCGCATAATGCTCATAATGAGCTGTTACACTGGGTTTTTTAACGTGCGAAGTGGGTGGCAATCTCTCAACACGGGACCTCGGTTTTATTTACGTCTCATCCGAAGGACGGGTTGGTTGTTAATTTATACATCCCGCACAACCGACGGACGCCCCTTCAAGCCGAAGAAGCTCTCGGTCCCATTTCTATACCCTGGGATTCCCGCGGGGTTGGCCCCTTTTAGAGGACTAGTGCCTCTAGGACGGAGAAACCTGGTGCATATTCTACCCCCGGCACACCCTCTGGGAGGGGGTTATTATATAAGCAAATACGTAATATTAATATTCCAATTGATCTACAATTGAAATTATTTGATGCATTAGTGTATCCAATTTTGATATATTCGGTTGAAATTTGGGGGTTTGAAAACAAGAACATAATTGAAAAAATTCATTTGCTGCAATTTTGTAAAAAGATTTTAGGAGTTAGAACAAGCACACCAATTTTTCTTGGTGAATGGAGAACTTGGGTGATACCCTATAGAATTACAGATTAAAATAAGAATGTTGTGTTTTTGGAACAAAATTGTGGGTAATTCTAATAAGTTATCTGGTAAAATCTACAGATTACTATTTTAATTATTTATAAGTGGCAACATGAATTATATTAAATCAATATTTGATGAAACAGGTTTCAGCAATATATGGGATGGTCAAAAATTTATTAACCCTGAAAAATGAATACAATGTTGAAAATAGGAAATACACAAGTTCTTACTCACCTGTCAAAAAATTGTAAAACTTCTGTAGTTTTTAATGTACCCTGTTCAAATATTTCCACTATTTGGGATAGAATTTATTCGTAATCCACTTTAAAATATATCACTATACAACGCACATGGCCTGGTAATAAATATAGCATGAGTCGAGTAGACCCAAGTCGAAACCTCTGACCGTAATAACTTGTGTATCACCTATCATCTGTTTTTGTGTAATACGTATGCATTATCTACTCATTCTGTCATCTTATAATAATTATTTGTAAATAATTGATGCTCCTGTAGCGCAACCTGCTGCGCCTGAGTTTATTCAATAAAGTTTGAAATTAATTAGCCATAAAATCTTATCTTATACTGGGTATTTATAAAATTGATATATTTATTAATTAACCATAAAATTGTATAGTATTATTACGTGATGTTTTTCATATTGGCCTAATTATAGGTCCGAGGATTGCTGTATTGGCCTGAGGCGCAGCCGAAGGTCAATACAGCAGACCGAAGAACTATAACTAGGACAATATGAAAAACATCACGTAATGATACCTTTATTAATTAACCAGTCCAATATTTCTCGAGACTTTTCCTTGCAATTGTCAAAAAGTCTAGCGGATTGCGATCTAGCTGTTATTGGACTGACTGGAATCGGGCCAATACGGAAAATATCCGTATTGGACTGGTTTTTGCTGTATTGGCCCAATGCAAGTTTTTATATTGTATTGACAGATTTGATCATATAAATACAGACTAATACATGGGCATTTCCATATTGGCCTGGTTATCATCCCGAGACACCCATATTGGCCCGAGACGAAGTATTATAAAATCATAAACTCGGCCAATATAAAAAGAATCTAAGCCAATATCGGAAAAACTAAGCCAATATCGATATTGGCTTAGTTTTTTTTTATATTGGCCGAGTTGATGATTTTGTATTGTAAAGACAGTTTAGGTTGTATTGACAACAATAATATAGAGTTAATTAATGATTGTTATTTAAAGGACTAATGACACAAAAAATAAAATTCTCGATTTTGTTTGATTTGGTCATTAAATAAACTATAAACATTGTCTTAATTGAAAATAACGCCCTAGGACGCCCATTTTATTGATTATTACCTTTNTTATGGAAATTTCGTATCGATATCAATCAACTGATTTAGAAATGGATGACTGGCGCATGTGACGTCACGAGTGGTTCAACCTCGTTATCGCACTCAAAATATGCATAATTTCTAGGTCAGCAGAAAGGGCGATGAAAGGGGTGTTTGTCCCTTTGTACGTATCGTTAATCACATGAAAGTGAAAAAGAAATTATTTTTACAGCATTTTGGAAGTATTTCACTAAGATTTGTGAAAAATTTAAAAATCGTGCCATTTGTCCTTTAACGCCAGAAGAACAGTATTACCACCAACCCTTTGTCGAGAACAAACTTACTAACAATACATCATGTAAGTAAAACGTGGCACTGGAATATCCCTGTAAGTTACAGGAAAAAATAGGAAATAATGGATAGAGTTAGAATATATTGCCCTGCAACGGGCCATAATTAACAAATAGTTCATGGTACTGAGGGTCATATGGCAGTTTATGGACCGGGATGTCACCCACAAAATAGTATATGGACCGAAGCGAAGCTGAGGTCCATATAGTATTTTGTGGGTGACAGACCGGTCCATAAACTGCCATTTGGCCCGAAGTGCCGTGAACTATTTGCTATATTATACTTCGCCTCCGAAAACAAGCCCAATTTTCTCCCGAAATAAAGACTCAAAGAAACTGGAAATAAAGTTGACGTCATAATGGTGAATCTAAAGGAAGACGTTATATGGACCGGGCCCGGTCTATGTACTGTTATATGGACCGGCTGGCTAACAGAAACAAATAGGAAAATATAAACGTAAAGTATAATATTCAACAAATAGTTCACGGCACTGAGGGTCATATGGCAGTTTATGGACCGGGATGTCACCCACAAAATAGTATATGGATCGAAGCGAAGCTGAGGTCCATATAGTATTTTGTGGGTGACAGACCGGTCCATAAACTGCCATATGGCCCGAAGTGCCGTGAACTATTTGTTATATTATACTTCGCGTCCAAAAACAAGCCCAATTATCTCCCGAAATAAAGACTCGAAAACGAGGCAGTTCACTGCCGGTCCATATAACGTTTTATTAAATAATATGATTAAAACATCCCTATTACGTTTAAATCGGCCTGTATCATACAGTAGCTCTGCTCACCTTAATTTCTATACAGCTTTTCGGCCCCGGGCCAATACAGCTTTGGTCCGTAGTGGCCCGGGGCCGAAAAAGCTGTATAGGTTCCGGTTTGCAATCTTACTTCCGTTCCGACATTACGTTCGCATACTACAATTCTTCATGACGTAATTATTACAAACATGTCTGACAAGGCTGTCGTTGACAGTGAGCCTGTGGCTTTCACAAATGAAGAATCCAAGCAAATCTTGCATCAATTTGCAAAGGAAATTGGGAGCTTTGAGTTGGATTTCTATAATTTTGATATACAGAGACGTGCAAAAAGTATTCGGTCACTGTAATTTTTTACTATATATTTCATATAAAACCACAATTTTTGAATACATTATTCCAAAGTCAATTCTTGTTCGATTTTGATGATACTTTTTACCAACAGAGATAAGAACATATGTAGTTTTCTGTGATTATTTAAAAAAAAATTTGAAGCATAGATTTTTAAATATTCATGATTTAAACACAAACTTAAATTATTTGTTTTTAAATGTACTATCATTGTATTGTGTTTTTTGACGTTCAAAATCTAGTTCTGTGCTTAACTCGTGAACTCATCAAATTTATAGATTATAAAATTATGCTAAAATTACAGTGTAAAACTATATTTAATTTTGCTTTTGTTGGTAAAAAAAATCCTCAAAATCGACCAGGAGTCCACTTGGGAATAATGTTTTTTTTAAATGTGGTTTTATATGAAATATATAGTAAACAATTACAGTGACCGAATACTTTTTGCACGTCTCTGTATAGGAAGTTTTTAACTGTTTCATCTAGACATGCACAATGACACTGGAATCTGGAATTCAAACACCATGTGAATATGATAAGGTCGTATACAACCAGCTTAGTAGGTCTTATATTTGTCTGTATAGAACCAGCTTAGCAGGTCTTATATTTGTCTGTATAGCACCAGCTTAGCAGGTCTTATATTTGTCTGTATAGAACCAGCTTAGCAGGTCTTATATTTGTCTGTATAGCACCAGCTTAGCAGGTCTTATATTTGTCTGTATATCACCAGCTTAGCAGGTCTTATATTTGTCTGTATAGAACCAGCTTAGTAGGTCTTATATTTGTCTGTATAGAACCAGCTTAACAGGTCTTATATTTGTTTGTATAGAACCAGCTTAGTAGGTCTTATATTTGTCTGTATAGAACCAGCTTAGCATGTCTTATATTTGTCTGTATAGAACCAGCTTAGCAGGTCTTATATTTGTCTGTATAGAACCAGCTTAGTAGGTCTTATATTTGTCTGTATAGAACCAGCTTAGCAGGTCTTATATTTGTCTGTATAGAACCAGCTTAACAGGTCTTATATTTGTCAGTATAGAACCAGCTTAGTAGGTCTTATATTTGTCGTATAAACAACATAAGTCGAACTATTTAATAAAGGTGTTATTAACTGGTTGTTTCTGTATTGGCCCCGTATAGATTCTCGAAGGGGCTTGGGCCAATACAGCTGACCTCGAATCTATACAATGTACCAGGGCAAATACAAAAACAACCAGTTAATAACACTATAATATGTACCGGCTGCGCTAACAAAGACAAATAGGGAAAATAAAAAAGTAAAGTATAATATTCCATGATAGTCTGCTGTTCATTTTAAGATTTAGATTAAGCATATTTTATTGCAAAATATTATAACAATTAGATTGAACACAAATTATTTAGACAATATAGGTATGGTGTCTTTTTATATGATATTTATTTGGATGAGGCTAAGAAACAGGGGTATTGCGAGGCTCTGCCGAGCAGTCCCCCTGTTTTGTGCCGAATACAAATAAATCTCATATAAAAAGACACCATACCTATATTGTCTTTATACTGCAATACTATATTTTTTTCTCACTGTTTTCTATATATAAAAAAAAAAAATTAAAATTCGTATTCCCCGACATGGGCCCCATTTAAAAAATGCTTTATACAGGTTATTGTCCAGTATAAAGCAAAAGTTCCAAAAAGGGGCGTGCCCTAAATGCTTTATACAGGACATTGTCCAGTATAAAGCAAAAGTTTATACGACCCACTTTATCAATGCTGTACAGTTACCAATTGCAGTATAAAACAATTTACAAGGAATCTCTCCACATAATAAATAATTACACTAGCACATGCGTCAGCAATAGTAAAATACAATATACAACATTATAAATGAACGACTAATTAGGTCTTTGAAATATATTTTTCTTGTTTATTTTCAGCGAAGAAATACGAAGATCAGACTATTTAAATTCAACTTTTATCACATTAATTTGAAAATAAGTCCCATTGAAAATGCATCCTACATACGGTCCTTGGTTTATTTAAGATCTAGCATATTTAATTTCAATTGAGGACATCGTTTCTTTCTGGTATGTTTTTTTTTATTTTTTTTATTTTATAGCTTAAAAGAATGGATTTAAATACATTATTATAAATGCAACATGGATCTACGTGACTCGACAGATTAAAATATCGTGCTAAATTCAAATTCACAACTTCAGTAGTGATAGGCACTGATGGCATATGTAGTTATAATTCCAATTACAATGCGATCACGACCACGACGGTCCCATAAACACGTACGAAATGTTTTTACACGATCACATTTTACCCATAATTGACATTGAAAATAATGACGTTCGATACGCTTGTCATAATAAATAAATAAATAATTTATATATACTTGGTCCTCTTTTCTTCAAGACGAGTACACAGGATACTCTACGTGTAAGTCAACTTCAAGTATGCTACGGGTTTCCGTATTTGTTAGCGCAGCCGGTCAATATTTTAGTATATTGACCGGTCAATATCTTAGTATGTTGGCCGGGCCCGATCAATAAAACGTTTTCTTCCGGATTTTGTCCGAACTCGTTTTTTGTCTTAGATATACAATATCAAAAACATGTCGTCTGACAGATTTGCATGTATTGAGTATAATATAACAAATAGTTCATGGCACTTCGGGCCAAATGACAGTTTATGGACCGGTCTGTCACCCACACCCCGGTCCATAAACTGCCATATGGCCCTTAGTGCCATGAACTATTTGTTAAATATAAAAAAGTTCAATATATACCAAAATTGTTGATATATGTTGGCAATTCAGAAAAGTGGGATGCGATGCTCCTTTTCCATTTCATGGTTTTTGGTGCGGATTACTACCATAAACAGATGTATTAGGCCAAACTAATTTATTTCTTAATTGAATGATTGATTGAATTATTGAGTAAGTGAATGGCTGTTGTTTAACGCCACATAAGGAATTTCCAGCTATATCATGGCGAGAACAAATTACTTTCTATGACATGATGATGATTCCCGCTTTGCACCAGACTAACACGCTTCATTTGATATTTATAGTGGTAGTTCACAGTAACAATAGTCCACGGGTAGACATGTCGCTCCACTCAAACATATTATCCTGATACAAAGCCACACAGTCTGCTCCTTCTCTTTATGCTGTTGGCTTAGCGGAGACTGGATGAATGTCAATTTTTAAAGTATTAGGTTTGATCTGGCAGGGATAGAATGATTGTTATTTAACACCAGAAGAACAGTATTGCCACCAAATGTTTGTCGAGAACAAGATTACAAATCAATACTTCATGTAAGTAAAACGTGGCACTGATATATCCCTATAAATTGTAGGACAAAATAGGAAATAATGGGTAGGGTTAGAATATATTGCCCTGCAACGGGCTATAATCCATGATATACTGCTGTTCATTTAAAGATTTAGATTAAACATATTTTATTGCTAAATATTATAACAATTGGATTGGACACGAATTATAACAATTTACAAGGATCCTCTCCACATAATAAATAATTACAATAGCACATGCGTCAGCAATAGTAAAATACAATATACAACATTATAAATAAATTCTTATGAAAAAGGAAAAAAGATGAAACACAAAAAATACAAAACAAAAAGCATGAAATTATATATGTAAGCATTTTTGTTTACCATACTTGTACGTGAAGTGAAAGCAAGGGGATTGATTTAAAACAAAATAGGAAGGGGTGTTGTGATCATTTAGAGCCATTGAAAAATGTCTTCCGTGCAAGAAACGTTAAATATTTTAGAAACTACCGGTATACCTTATTTCTGTACGGAGAGTTCAATTACAACGTTATTAATTAGATATAACACTTTCAGTCATTATTAATAGGTGTTGTCGGTATTTGTATATGGTTGTCTAAATGTATGTTGGTCAATACAAATTACAGAACAAAATGACGCTAACGATGAGAAATAATAAGGTGTTGTACCAGATATGTTCACACCCAAGTTAACAAACTTGATTTTCGTGCATGACTAAAAGTATATAAACCAGGGTACATTTCTGGAAGATCAAATGGCTTTCATATGATGAAAATCTGAGGTAAATATGTTGTATTCGTTTGTTCACTTTTCGCCCCTTTTTTATGTTTTTTTTTCTCTCTTTTTTTCATTTCTTTCTTGTTCTTTTTTCCTTATTCTTTTTTGTATTTCCAACTTCAAGCCTATTTAATTATTACACTTTCTGTATACATGTAGTTGTAAGCAATTTAAAATGTATTAGATAAATTTCTATATTTACTTAAATCATAGAGCGAGTTACTTCGTCTGATATTAATAGGTAAGGATTGATATCATTACATGTTTGTGTGTATTGTCATATTTCCCGAGTGAATAGTGAGATATTTTTTCTTTCCTGTTGTTTTTCTTGATTAATCCCTCTTAGGTTCTTTAGTTTACTAGCCCCCGCATACTTTATAATTATTTGATTTTCCAATATTTTGCTATGAACATGCCTGAGGAAAGTTATTCCAGTAACTCATTGTTAGCATTTAAAGTAATATGAAAGGTAAATATCGTTGAATTTTTGGATTAAATATTTTCACTTAATATGTCACTTGATTTTAACTGAAATCAACTGCATAACATTAAAAATCCGCTCAAAAGCAGATTTTAAGAGCAAATCGCAAAATATTTGACTGCAGATCATTCTGTTTTCCCGTACAGTAATGCAAATGCTATGCGAGTGAACCAAGATTTGAACTCTTTCGGGGAGATTATCGCTCATGCGCACTGTTCAGTTGATGAAACAAATATATATATATATTCCGTGTGTACCACATTAGAATAATTGCAGACAAAATTGGTTCACACGAAATGAAACAGACATATTCCTCAATAATCATTGTCGAGAATGTGTGCGTGCTTACCTCTGCATTCATGATTGTTTATCTTTTCCTCACGAGCTCATGATCGGCAATCATCGGAACAAAGCAAACGAAAGTTAACAAGTCTCTACAACAATGGAGAGGACGATGATCATGCACACGGTTTTGCAGATTTCTAGATGTTGGGAACATATTTCGACTTGAAACATGCATAAATAGCTTAGTAAAGGTACGACCGTATTCCAAATTGAATTTTCAGGGAGCAATTTTCTTCACCCAAAGCTGGTGTAATATTACTTTGAATGTATTTCTACGTTTGTATTAATGTATATATTTACCACTGTACGTTTACGGTTGTTGTTTAATTAACTTATCGTATTTGAACTGCGTATGTTCTAACATTGAAAAATAATGAAGGCGGTTACGTTTAATAATGATGTATGATGGACGTTACGAATGGATATGTTCCGTTTGTCGTAATTACAATCCAGTCTTTTCCTTATTCATTATTTATTACCTGGCTGGTAGAAAGAATAACACGACGGATGCTACTACTGGAGCAGAAACTGCTTACCTATGCAGGATCACCTGTGTTTTCCCCCGTTTTTTTTAACATGCATTAGTGGGATTCGTGTTGTTCATTTCGTCAAATTACATGTTTTCCCATTTTAAATTACGTCTTAGGATGTGCGCTACGACTTCCGCGTAAAAACGATGTTCGCTTACGTATGCTAGTGAACAATACAATTTCCATATCAGATAGTGTTTGTGTTATTTTAGAGTAACAAGACGGCTATAAATAGTGGAACAGAAACTGATAGCCCTTCCGCAGCACATGAGTTCACCTCCGGATTTAAGTGGGTTTTTCTTAGCGGGTTCATATTGCTCAATCTTTAGTTTTCTGTGAACTGTTTTGTAGGCCCTTGTTTATCTGTTTCTCTCTTTTCTATCGACCATTGAATTGTCTGTCCGTCTTCTATATACGGCATTTGATAAGCACTTTTGTATCTTCAAACAATTCGATTTCCCAATAGTAAAACATCTTTTGCAGAGCGGTAGCATTTCTGTTTCCACCTTGTTAAGAGGATGTGTGTATAAAACTCAACATATTTATTCGATATTCCTAAGAGCCTGTTATGCTTTCTGGACGCTTATAATTGTATTGTATTTGGAAATTTCACGGCATCAATTGGAGATTTGATGGTCGCAAATTGAGTTTACTGGCGACGCGTTAGCGGAGCCAGTAAACGGATATTTGCGATCATTAAATCGACAATTGATGCCGTGAAATGTCAAATACAATACAGTTATCGCCATTCTAATGTAATCATGTGTAGGATAGACATACATACATCATATATGTATATTTCCGCATTCTTGACAAGATGACATAAGCGGTATTCAGCTAAAATTTAAAAAAATATTTCATGCTATTTCAACCGTGGAATTGGTGAAAGTTACACCATTAAATCGACAACTGATGCCGTGAAATATTCAAATACAATTCAGTTATCTCCATTCAAATGTAATCATGTGTATTGCTACATTGTTGACAAGATGACATAAGCGGCAATCGTCGAAAATATCTCATGATTTTCAACCGTGGAATTGATACCATGAAGATTACAGCATTGTCCAATCACAAACCACTGATATTAAACAACTACATTATAATAGGCGGTTCCTCTTGTCGAGAACATATTTCACTAAGAATAACATAACGTCTAACGTTATGTCATCACTTTATAAATTCTATCACTACTATGAAATTTGAATTTGATTGTTACAACTGATCGCAGGCATGTATCCAATATGAAATTGATGTTATTGTTTTCATTTCTGGTATTGGAGATTAGATCTAAACGATGGGTGCAATTTATCGAATAGGTGATGTCAACATCCCCGTTGGAGTTTTGTGTTTTCCAAGCTTTTATTATTTTGTATTGTTTTAATTATTATATTGTGTTGCATTGAAAAAACCTAAATGCATGTTTGTCAACAAACAAGTCTTAATAAAGCACAAAACCATTAAAACCACATTATACTAGCTACATTAGAATATTGAATAATTCAATGAAATTTAACAAATATTTTCGTCATTTATATGCCACAGTTCGCATGAAAACACAGAAACCCTAACATGAAAAATCTCTGTCTTGTATGTACACAATCTTGCTGCCTTTACATGTTACGCAATAGGGAGGTATTGACAGAATGTTGCCATGACCTTAACATCAACAGTTATTGGACTAAGGATAATTTTATCAACACTTCTACTTAAACATGTCATCACAATTAGGAATTCAAATTTCATCCCTATTCTTACTTAGCATATAAATATCTTGAGCAAACGTCCAATTTGCACTTGTACTTAAAATATACTGCGACCCAAGAGTGTAGCGATATCCATCACAATGTCTATATTGTTCTCCTGCAAAATTGTCCGGTCCTACCCGAGAATACAGAATCACGATGAGTATATCGCAAATGCGCCCTAGACCACTACCACCAATCAAGTGTTGCTGTGAAAGCACGAAGGGTCGTCTTGCAAACATATTATCTCCATTTAGGCATTTTCTCATTTGTCTGTGTGATAATTTGTGGATTGGTAGACCCATGGGTTACTCCTCTGTTAAATGAGTTAAAGCGGTTTCGGAAACGATCCAATCTTACTGGTCGGTATGTTTCAAATATATGTCGAAGAATGACAGTAGTGCCATGCTACAATTAAATTGCCAAACAAACTGTCGCATTTTAGAGGGATCATGACCTTTAAAATCCATTATTTAAGATATTTAAATCGATTACCAGCTAAGACGGAAGTAGGTTTATTGTGAGGTTTTAAATTCGGTGCTGGACATTTTAGTGGATTGACAGGACGTTTTAGCGGAAAATTTGTGGACATTTTAGCGGAATTTAAAATAGGATGTGGACATTTTAGCGGGAGAGTTAAGTCAAATATACATATATCTCTTCAGTTAGCCAGATTACGTATGTTGCCCTCTGCTCACCAACGGGGAGGTGGAAGTAGGATTCTGAGCAGGATATATTTCATTTTAATACAGTTAATATCTAAAACACCAGCACTGCTGTTGCTCTTAACTGGTGACGTTCATTTTTTCTTTCATCAGGTTCATGACTATGGTGGTTCTTTTGCATAAGAACGGTCTGGGTAGAACTATCAGTTCGGGTACGAGCTTTGCAGTCTTTCACAGAGCATCTCCAAGAAACAACATCAGATTTTAGTATTCCATCAACTCTGTGCCGAAACCCGTCACAAATGTTACTCCTTTTCCCTTGATTCGTTTCTACCTCTACCACTTTCATACTGTTCAGTGTTGTAATTACAAATGAATATATACATGTACCTACCTGTATGAATATGTATGTGTTAGTGAGTTTTATTCAAGTGAATATTTCTTACCTTTACCAT
The DNA here is from genome assembly GCA_002080005.1 of Gigantidas platifrons. NCBI lineage: Eukaryota > Metazoa > Mollusca > Bivalvia > Mytilida > Modiolidae > Gigantidas > Gigantidas platifrons. The sequence goes on along the minus strand of MJUT01042550.1, from coordinate 27,193 downwards.
CTAAACCTCCGTTAGAGTTGGAAACTTAGTCATTAATCTGCTGACCATTGGTCAATTTTTGCTGACTTTGCATTGATTGTTTAAAAAGAATTAAAGTTACTTGTGGAAAAATTCCCTAAAATGTCCACTGAATTTTTACAGGTAACCAATTTTTCTTCCGCTAAAATGTCCACTAAAGTTCCCGCTAAAATGTCCTGCGCCCTTTAAATTACATGTTGAGAGTCAATGCATGCATTATTAGTGTTAGCACATACAATCACCGTGTACGTTCTCGCAGATTTGACGACGCTGCTCCGTCTTTTGCTTAAACAGAAATATTTAGTAAAGTTGTTTTCTATTGCTATGTGTATATTTAATTGAAAACCGTAACTATATTCTATACGAAGAGCTTGAAGATACCAAAGGAATAACGAGAAGGCGTAAACCGCAGAAGAACATACGATACAATGCCAAAGGAAAAGAACAAACATTAATCTACAAAACAATACACAGAAAACTATAGACTGAGCACCACGAACCGGGGATAAAATCAGGTATTCCGGAAGAGATAGCAGTTCCTGCTCCACCAGTGACACCCATAAAACATTACCCAAATCGCAATTGAATTATCATGATAAAAACAAAAACAGGAAACATAAAACCAATATAAATGATATGTCTCAGAAATGTCATTTTTTGAACATCTGGACTTCTACCAAATATTACCAGGTAAGTGATCAGAACCTTCTTTGCCTATAGTGTATCATTATCATTGGGGGGGGGGTTGATTTTGTAAATAAATATAATTGACTTATTGTATGTATATTGTGTATATTTTAGGGGTATTGGATACTATATTCCAAACCATGGCTGCTATCATACAGAATATTTCATCCTATGACAATTCCACAGAATTCTGTAATGAAACCTGCAGGAGTCCTGACCAGATATACCCTACCAGACCATCACCACAAACCAGTTTTGACGATGTCCTTGATGGATTAGAGTATGCCAATATCGTGCTTTTACCAACTTGCTTAATTGCTGGCGTTTGCGGTAATTTGATTACAATTCTTGTAATAAATACAAAGTCGTTTTCCAAAATGGGGTCTCGTTATTTCCTGGTAGCACTAGCTACCTCGGATATCGCACTTCTGTTGACCCAACCATTCAATAAAATGTTCGTCATAAAACACTTTGGTCAAGATTACCGTGCTTTGTCTGCGATTGGTTGCAAGATATTCTTTTGGTTCTTTAGAACCGGAAAGATGACGTCATCCTGGTTTGTCGTGTACCTCTGCCTGGAAAGATTCACTGCGATCAAATTTCCGTTCAGGGTAAAGACGATATTTTCCAGGCGAAACTGTTTTGTAGGAATTGTAATGGTATATGTCATCATTGGTGGATTTAATGCTGGTTGGACATACTGCTCCAAAGTAAAGAATGGTATGTGCTATCCGGATTTGATTGACAAAACCGATCCAGGGGAAGTAACTTTGTACAGAAACATGTTAACAGCTGGTTCCTCTCTCTACTCCTTAATTCCAATCATTATATTGGTAACAGTAACTCCAGTTATCATTATTAGTCTAGTAAGGACTAGCAAGCGAAGACGCGGGCTTACACAAGCACGAGGAAAGGACATGGATTTGATGAGAGCAACCACTATGTTGGTAGCTGTCATGGTAACCTATGTTTTATTCGTTACACCAATCACAGCCTTGCACAATGTTGCTTTTTACATTGGCGTGAATGCCTTCGGAGAAAACACAAAGAGATTTCTAATTTTTCGAGACGTCGCTCAAATATTAGAACAACTAAACTACACCATCAACTTCTTTCTCTATGTGTGTTCATCACGTCAGTTCCGAACGGGGGTTTTCTCACTACTTCAACATAAGAAAATCACAAATCAATTTCGTAAATTGGCATTCGGAAGTTCCCCGAACGTTCCATCCACCAAAAACACCAAACTTAGCAAGAAGGAAGTAGAAGAAAATGTTAAACATTCAAATGGAGAGAAAGCTGCCATTTCTACAGTCGATTCTGGCGATTTGGTGCAAGAGAATGTTTCCAAGCAAGAAGGTGACACAGGCGATGCAATACAGCCATCACTTAATTAACGTAGAAACCATACTGCCTATTATCTTCATGCTTGTGCATTTCACTAGTCAAGAATTTGAAATGCGCCGATTTCTACGCATGTTACATTATTACACTATCATACAGTTGTTAACAATAGACAACTACCACATTCACTGTAAATGACATCATCCTATTCATTTTGTATCTACACGATTTTTTCAGTTGCTGTTTATTTACATGTGTTATTTTTCTTTTCCATTTCAACTGACGTGTTCAATTGATCTGTCTTCATCTAGAGCTTTAAACATTAGACATTTTGTTTTAAAATTGTCAGACAATTCTGTGAATTACTTTCGGCATTTAAAATGACAGAAAGTATGTGCTTAATTTGATATTAGATTGACCCCGGTATATCATTGAAATTGACAGTCCCGAAAATGTAACTATTATTAACACTAAGGTTCGTGTTCCTCAATTTTGGTGGTAATTTCATCCGATTTCGGCTATTCCATTTAGGGTCTTTGGGTTTGCTTGCTCCCGAAAAACTTGTATTATTTCAACTGTATTTTCTACTTTAAATCTGTTTATTGTGAGCGTAACTGATAAAGCTTATTCCCAGAAATTAGTAATATACATTTTATTGCCATTCTAGTCAGAGTTAATTACTCAGTTTCTTTCGCAACTTTGCAACTATTTTATTATTTTCATAATTCAATGTACACTGAAACCTGTTATTCTCATATGTTAAAAATCATGTTTATTATTGTACCATGTTTGTGAGAAAATAAATTGACAAAACGTAATTTTGATTTTTGTTGTTGCTAGATAAATTTACTATTTCAGCAGTGTCTTATGTGCTGCGTCCATTGATAATAAAAACAGAATTTACCAATATACATGTAATTAAACTCTGTGTAACCGTGATAAGTCATATAAAACGGTGTGGACTGGTTTGGGTTTGGTGTAGGTTTATGGTGCTTAACGCCACTTTCAACAATATTTCAGTTATATCTTGGCGGTCAGTTTTATTGATGGAGGAAACCGGAGAAAACCACCGACCTGTCGCAAGTCATTGACAAACTTTATCACATAATGTTGTATCGAATACATGAACGGGGTCCGAACACACAACGTTAGTGGTGAAAAGTACTGATTGCACAGGTAGTTGTAAATCCAACTACCATACGTTCACGACCAAGGAGGCCCCTGTTTATATATATATATTTGGGGGGGGGCTCTAATTATGATATGGCAAGTCACTGATAAACTTTACGGTGTGGAATGAAAAATATGTTCCGTGTTTCATCAAACTAAGTGCCTCTGAAGGATTGAATCTGATACAAGTTAACCATAAAAATATCCTTCATTGGTGTTGTTTTGCAAATAGGAGTGCTATTCATGCGTCCATGTAGATTTAGCATTGGCTTTTCGATAATTTGTTTTTCTCAGAAGTTTAACATGGGAGCGTTCAATCGGATGTCTTATGAATTCTTCTTAATATCAAGCAGGAAGTAAAACGAAACGATAAACATAAGTATGTCATAATACTCCTGTCATATCAAATTCACAGAAAAATCTAACACATGGAAATGAAAATTATAATTAATGATATCGAGGTATAATTAATGAAGCGATGTAAACAGTCACGTCTCTCGTTAGCAACATAGATTGCAACCTATAATGTTAAATACCGTTAATTAATGTCAAGGACGTATTCACATTCAAATATTCAAGGTGAGACTACAAATCATAGAACATTTACTTTGAGATAGAATATTATTTGTTTTATTCAAAAAGGTAGGGAATGGGCATATGAACATAAGATAATCTTTTCGAGCATCCTTTTGTGTCATACAGAGTTTAACCATGACAAATTTGATAACTTCTCTGACGACCAACGCAAAAACGTATATAAGGATATGTATGTCAATGACTGATTCCCATAAACATTTAGGTCAAGAACTGTTCAAACCTGTGGCAGTGTTAAACGTTTTAATACGATTCCAATTATTCTGTCTATATATGTGTGGTGTGACGTAATACGGTTCTTTCGAATCATTTCCATTCCGTCAAAAAAAAATTATTTTCGTCCGCCAGATCACGTGATTTCGATGGAATGTACAGCACTGGATTTCCGGTGTCAATGTATACAACAATAACTCCAATCAATATGTGCCGTTTTAACGTTCGATCCTCAACTTAAAAAAATCTTAACATTTTCGGTAAAAGACAGATATCAAATATTGGTTACTGTAACGCAGAGCGTTATAAATGTCCCCCAAACGAACAATACACAAGATATGATATGATCTGAAGGAGGATTTTTGCATTTTGGCGGCTATTTTGGATTCAAAATGGCCACCATAGCAACCAACGATGGATATCACTTCGCCACATCATAATCTACTTGGAAACCAAATTTCTCCCAAATCGGAGGATCTTTGTATTTGGCAGCCATTTTGTACCTTGGTTACCATGGCAACGACCGCCATTTTGAATTTGTTCAACCCCCCCCCCCTCAAATGCTACCACACACTACGGTGGTTATTCCTACAAAGTTTCATGAAGTTTGATGTAAGGATTCAAATATTTTTTTAAATCCCCCCTTTTTTGTTTCCATGACAACTGCGGCAAAGTTTGTCCAACCGATTCCGATTTTTTTGGCTTACCTCGTTCCACTAGATGTGATTGTTGCTCCTATCAAGTTTCGTCAATTTCTGTTCGGCGAGTAACCTGCTATGATCATTGTTGTGTTTTTCATTTTTTTGCATTTTGGGCGTTTCCGTGGCAACGGCAACCATTTTGAAAATTCCGAAAGTGGTCTGCGCATCTACGCATAGTGCTTAACATCCCTGTGAGGTTTCATTGATTTCCGTTCAGTAGTCGCCGAGAAATGTGTCGGACAAACTTTTGGCGGAAGAAAGAATAATAATAATAATAATAAGAAACGGAGCAAACACAATATGTCTCCCAAACTTTGTTTGGGGGACATAATTAAATTATTTCATTTGTATCAAAGACTTCAATGCAGAGACAATTACTTAATGCTTTAAAATTAAATTTGTTTTTTTTTCTTTATTTGCGAGTATCAGTATCATCAAGGGAAAACGATCTGCCTTTATGTATATATTTCTGATATCAGACAGATAGTGAGGGTACCGAACTCCCGTATAAAACTGTCTCAATATGCAAACGATACACACATTTTATTAGACGGTAGTGAAAAATCGGTCCGCAATACAGTAAATTTATTAAATAATTTTACAAAAATTAGTGGGTTGAAAGTCAATTATAATAAATCGGAACTA
>MJUT01042546.1:0-11605 GCA_002080005.1 Gigantidas platifrons | reverse complement strand
AAAAATTGTCACTCCTCCAATACAATTAATTAAAAATTGTCACTCCTCCAATACAATTGAATAAAAATTGTCACTCCTCCAATACAATTAAATAAAAATTGTCACTCCTTCAATACAATTAAATTAAAATTGTCACTCCTCCAATACAATTAATTAAAAATTGTCACTCCTCCAATACCATGAAATAAAAATAGTCACTCCTCCAATACAATGAAATAAAAATTGTCACTCCTCCAATACAATTAAATACTAATTGTTACTATCCAAGTCTGAAGGGCTGATAAAAAAAAACAGTACACACACAAAGGTAAAACAAGCGAAGGAAGAACAAAAGCTTTAACAACAAAAACAAGGAGAGCTAAAGCAAACTAGAAGGTTTTGAATATTCTGCTCACATGAACGTTTTCCAAAAGTGGAATCAGAGAGATTAAGATATATTCCACAACATTAAAGTAATTGGCTTTATAATATTTAAGGTAACATTTATAATTTCAGAGAAAACTGAATGACTGACTGAAAGAGAAAGCCATGTTGGAGAAGTCTTGTGGATGGCGGGTCATTTGGTATTTACTGTTCTTTTGTCATGGAGGAGCAGAAGGTATTTCCACAAAAATTAGTTACATGTGCAACTACTTATTTATTATGTATTATTTTCCATATACACATGGAAATACATGTACATCCCCTTTGCTTAGTTATTTTCCACACACACAGGGAAATACAGTTTCATTTGTCTGTTATGGTTTTCCCACCCACACAAGGGAATACATCCCCTTTGGGTTAGTTATTTTTCATACACCCAGGGGAATACAGCTCCATTTCTCTGTTATTTTCCACACACTCAGGGGGAATATAGCTACATTTTTTGTTATGGTTTTCCATACACCCAGGGGTATTTGACTTCATATGGTCGTTTATTTACAGCTTCATTTGTTTGTTATTTTCCATGCACACAAGGGAATAGAGATTCATTTCTTTGTTATTGTCCATGCACACGGGGGATTACAGCTTTATTTGTTTGTTATTTTCATACACCCAGGGGAATACAGCTTCATTTGTTATTTATTTTCCATACACTCAGGAGTATACAGCTCCATTTATTTCTTATTTTCATACACAGAGGGGAATACAGTTTCATTTGTTTGATATTTTCCATATACACAAGGGAATACACCTTCATTTGTTTGTTATTGTCCGTGCACACCGCGTAATACAGCTTCATTTGTCTGTTATTTTCCTTACACCCAGGGGAATACAGCTTTATTTGTTTGTTATTTTCCTTACACACAGGGGAATACAGCAACATTTGTTTGTTATTTCCATACACCCAGGGGGAATACAGCTTCATTTGTCTGTTATTTTCCATACACACAGGGAAATACAGCTTCATTTGTTTGTTTTTTTCCTTACACCCAGTGGAATACAACTTAATTTGTTTGTTATTTTCCATACATACAGGGGAATACAGCATCATGCGTTTGTTATTTCTATACACCCAGGGGAATACAGCTTCATTTGTTTGTTATTTTCCATACACAGAGGGTAATACAGCTCCATTTGTTTGTTATTTTCCATACACCCAGGGGAATGCAGCTCCATTTGTCTGTTATTTTCCATACACACAGGGTAATACAGCTCCATTTGTTTGTTATTGTCCATACACCCAGGGGAATACAGCTTCATTGTCTGTTATTTTCCATGCACACGGGGTAATACAGCTTCATTTGTCTGTTATTTTCCTTACACCCAGGGGAATACAGCTTTATTTGTTTGTTATTTTCCATACACAGAGGGTAATACAGCTCCATTTGTTTGTTATTTTCCATACACCCAGAGGAATGTAGCTCCATTTGTCTGTTATTTTCCATACACACAGGGTAATACAGCTCCATTTGTTTGTTATTGTCCATACACCCAGGGGAATACAGCTCCATTTGTTTGTTATTGTCAATACACCCAGGGTAATACAGCTTCATTTGTCTATTATTGTCCATACACACAGGGGAATACAGCTCCATTTGCCTGTTATTGTCCATACATCCATGGTAATACAGCTTCATTTGTCTCTTATTTTCCTTACACACAGGGTAATACAGCTTCATTTGTCTGTTATTGTCCATACACGCAGGGGAATACAGCTTTATTTGTCTGTTATTGTCCATACACCCAGGGGAATACAGCTTTATGTGTCGGTTATTGTCCATACACCCAGGGGAATACAACTTTATTTGTCTGTTATTTTCCATACACCCAGAGGAATACAGCTTCATTGTCTGTTATTTTCCATACACACAGGGTAATACAGCTTCATTTGTCTGTTATTGTCCATACACCCAGGGGAATACAGCTTTATTTGTCAGTTATTGTCAATACACCCAGGGTAATACAGCTTCATTTGTCTGTTATTTTCCATACGCACAGGGTAATACAGCTTCATTGTCTGTTATTTTCCATACACAGAGGGTAATACAGCTTTATTTGTCTGTTATTGTCCATACACCCAGGGGAATACAGCTTTATTTGTCTGTTATTGTCCATACACCCAGGGGAATACAGCTTCATTGTCTGTTATTTTCCATACACCCAGGGTAATACAGCTTCATTTGTCTGTTATTGTCTATACACCCAGGGGTATACAGCTTTATTTGTCTGTTATTTTCCATACACCTAGCTAGCTGCGGAACCGTAGCCCTTATGGTCCTTGGCCAGTTTTCTGATATTAGCCGACCATAGGGCTACGGATTTCACCCTATCAAAAACTTTCGAAAATGCGCGGTGAAAATGTTGCGCACCTTTTTTGCTAATTATTGTCATGACAATTAAATAAACATTGTCACTCCTCCAATACAATTAAATACTAATTGTTACTATCCAAGTCTGAAGGGCTGATAAAAAAAAACAGTACACACACAAAGGTAAAACAAGCGAAGGAAGAACAAAAGCTTTAACAACAAAAACAAGGAGAGCTAAAGCAAACTAGAAGGTTTTGAATATTCTGCTCACATGAACGTTTTCCAAAAGTGGAATCAGAGAGATTAAGATATATTCCACAACATTAAAGTAATTGGCTTTATAATATTTAAGGTAACATTTATAATTTCAGAGAAAACTGAATGACTGACTGAAAGAGAAAGCCATGTTGGAGAAGTCTTGTGGATGGTGGGTCATTTGGTATTTACTGTTCTTTTGTCATGGAGGAGCAGAAGGTATTCCCACAAAAATTAGTTACATGTGCAACTACTCATTTATTATGTATTATTTTCCATATACACAGAGGAATACATGTACATCCCCTTTGCTTAGTTATTTTCCACACACACAGGGAAATACAGTTTCATTTGTCTGTTATGGTTTTCCCACCCACACAAGGGAATACATCCCCTTTGGGTTAGTTATTTTCCATACACCCAGGGGAATACAGCTCCATTTGTCTGTTATTTTCCACACACTCAGGGGGAATATAGCTACATTTTTTGTTATGGTTTTCCATACACCCAGGGGTATTTGGCTTCATATGGTCTTTTATTTACAGCTTCATTTGTTTGTTATTTTCCACACACACAGGGGAATACAGCTTCATTGTTTGTTATTTTCCATGCACACAAGGGAATAGAGCTTCATTTCTTTGTTATTGTCCATGCACACGGGGGATTACAGCTTTATTTGTTTGTTATTTTCATACACCCAGGGAATACAGCTTCATTTGTTTGATATTTTCCATACACACAAGGGAATACACCTTCATTTGTTTGTTATTGTCCATGCACACGGGGTAATACAGCTTCATTTGTCTGTTATTTTCCTTACACCCAGGGGAATACAGCTTTATTTGTTTGTTATTGTTAATACACCCAGGGTAATACAGCTTCATTTGTTTGTTATTGTTAATACAGCTTCATTTGTCTGTTATTTTCCTTACACCCAGGGGAATACAGCTTTATTTGTTTGTTATTGTTAATACACCCAGGGTAATACAGCTCCATTTGTTTGTTATTGTTAATACACCCAGGGTAATACAGCTCCATTTGTCTGTTATTGTCCATACACCCATGGTAATACAGCTTCATTTGTCTGTTATTTTCCATGCACACAGGGTAATACAGCTTCATTTGTCTGTTATTGTCCATACACCCAGGGGAATCCAGCTCCATATGTCTGTTATTTTCCATACACACAGGGAAATACAGCTTCATTTGTCTGTTATTTTCCATACACACAGGGAAATACAGTTTCATTTGTTTGTTATTGTTAATACACCCAGGGTAATACAGCTCCATTTGTCTGTTATTGTCCATACACCCAGGGTAATACAGCTTCATTTGTCTGTTATTTTCCATGCACACAGGGTAATACAGCTTCATTTGTTTGTTATTTTCATACACCCAGGGGAATACAGCTTCATTTGTTTGTTATTTTCCATACACTCAGAAGAATACAGCTCCATTTGTTTCTTATTTTCATACACCCAGGGTAATACAGCTCCATTTGTTTGTTATTGTTAATACACCCAGGGTAATACAGCTCCATTTGTCTGTTATTGTCCATACACCCAGGGTAATACAGCTTCATTTCTTTGTTATTGTCCATGCACACGGGGGATTACAGCTTTATTTGTTTGTTATTTTCATACACCCAGGGGAATACAGCTTCATTTGTTTGTTATTTTCCATACACTCAGGAGTATACAGCTCCATTTGTTTCTTATTTTCATACACAGAGGGGAATACAGCTTCATTTGTTTGATATTTTCCATACACACAATGGAATACTCCTTCATTTGTTTGTTATTGTCCATGCACACGGGGTAATACAGCTTCATTAGTCTGTTATTTTCCCTACACACAGGGAAATACAGCTTCATTTGTTTGTTATTGTTAATACACCCAGGGTAATACAGCTCCATTTGTCTGTTATTGTCCATACACCCATGGTAATACAGCTTCATTTGTCTGTTATTTTCCATGCACACAGGGTAATACAGCTTCGTTTGTCTGTTATTGTCCATACACCCATGGGAATCCAGCTCCATTTGTCTGTTATTTTCCATACACACAGGGAAATACAGCTTCATTTGTCTGTTATTTTCCATACACACAGGGAAATACAGCTTCATTTGTTTGTTATTGTTAATACACCCAGGGTAATACAGCTCCATTTGTTTGTTATTGTTAATACACCCAGGGTAATACAGCTTCATTTGTCTGTTATTTTCCATGCACACAGGGTAATACAGCTTCATTTGTCTGTTATTGTCCATACACCCAGGGGAATCCAGCTCGATTTGTCTTTTATTGTCCATGCACCCAGGGGAATACAGCTCCATTTATTTGGTATTGTCAATACACCCAGGGTAATACAGCTTCATTTGTCTGTTATTTTCCATACACCCAGGGTAATACAGCTTCATTTGTCTGTTATTGTCCATACACCCAGGGTAATACAGCTTCATTTGTCTGTTATTGTCCATACACCTAGCGTAATACAGCTTCATTGTCTCTTATTGTCCATACACCCAGGGGAATACAGCTTCATTTTTCTGTTATTTTCCATACACACAGGGTAATACAGCTTCATTTGTCTGTTATTGTTCATACACCCAGGGGAATACAGCTTCATTGTCTGTTATTTTCCATACACACAGGGTAATACAGCTTCATTTGTCTGTTATTTTCCTTACACCTAGCGTAATACAGCTTTATTTGTCTGTTATTGTCAATACACCCAGGGGAATACAGCTTTATTTGTCTGTTATTGTCCATACACCCAGGGGAATACATCTTTATTTGTCTGTTATTGTCCATACACCCAGGGGAATACAGCTTCATTGTCTGTTATTGTCCATACACCCATGGTAATACAGCTTAATTTCTTTGTTATTGTCCATGCACACGGGGGATTACAGCTTTATTTGTCTGTTATTGTCCATACACCCAGGGGAATACAGCTTCATTGTCTGTTATTGTCCATACACCCATGGTAATACAGCTTAATTTCTTTGTTATTGTCCATGCACACGGGGGATTACAGCTTTATTTGTTTGTTATTTTCATACACCCAGGGGAATACAGCTTCATTTGTTTGTTAATTTCCATACACTCAGGAGTATACAGCTCCATTTGTTTCTTATTTTCATACACAGAGGGGAATACAGCTTCATTTGTTTGATATTTTCCATACACACAAGGGAATACTCCTTCATTTGTTTGTTATTGTCCATGCACACGGGGTAATACAGCTTCATTAGTCTGTTATTTTCCCTACACCCAGGGAAATACAGCTTCATTTGTTTGTTATTGTTAATACGCCCAGGGTAATACAGCTTCATTTGTCTGTTATTTTCCATGCACACAGGGTAATACAGCTTCGTTTGTCTGTTATTGTCCATACACCCAGGGGACTCCAGCTCCATTTGTTTGTTATTTTCCATACACACAGGGAAATACAGCTTCATTTGTCTGTTATTTTCCATACACATAGGGAAATACAGCTTCATTTGTTTGTTATTGTTAATACACCCAGGGTAATACAGCTTCATTTGTTTGTTATTGTTAATACACCCAGGGTAATACAGCTTCATTTGTGTGTTATTGTCCATACACCCAGGGTAATACAGCTTCATTTGTCTGCTATTTTCCATGCACACAGGGTAATACAGCTTCATTTGTCTGTTATTGTCCATACACCCAGGGGAATACAGCTTCATTGACTGTTATTTACCATACACCCAAGGGAATACAGCTTCATTTGTCTGTTATTGTCCATACACCTAGCGTAATACAGCTTCATTGTCTGTTATTGTCCATACACCCAGGGGAATACAGCTTTATTTTTCTGTTATTTTCCATACACACAGGGTAATACAGCTTCATTTGTCTGTTATTGTTCATGCACCCAGGGGAATACAGCTTCATTGTCTGTTATTTTCCATACACACAGGGTAATACAGCTTCATTTGTCTGTTATTTTCCTTACACACAGGGTAATACAGCTTCATTTGTCTGTTATTGTCCATACACCTAGCGTAATACAGCTTTATTTGTCTGTTATTGTCAATACACCCAGGGGAATACAGCTTTATTTGTCTGTTATTGTCCATACACCCAGGGGAATACAACTTTATTTGTCTGTTATTGTCCATACACCCAGGGGAATACAGCTTCATTGTCTGTTATTTTCCATACACCCAGGGTAATACAGCTTCATTTGTCTGTTATTGTCCATACACCCAGGGTAATACAGCTTTATTTGTCTGTTATTGTCCATACACCTAGGGTAATGCAGCTTCATTTGTCTGTTATTTTCCATACACATAGGGTAATACAGCTTCATTGTCTGTTATTTTCCATACACACGGGGTAATACAGCTTCATTTGTCTGTTATTGTCCATACACCCAGGGGAATACAGCTTTATTTGTCTGTTATTGTCCATACACCCAGGGTAATACAGCTTCATTTGTCTGTTATTCTCCATACACCTAGCTAGCTGCGGAACTATAGCCCTTATGGTCCTTGGCCAGTGTTCTTATATTTGCGGACCATAGGGCTACGGATTTCACCCTATGAAAAACTTTCGAAAATGTGCGGTGAAAATTTTGTGCACCTTTTTTGCAAATTATTGTCATGAAATCGGGTCCGAGAACGATCAAACATATATGTATCATTTCGTTAGATATTTATCTACATTCTTCTATATTTACTTACCTATTAATATTTATTTCCAGCTCGTAATCATAACAACTGTCTCGATATTACCACAATGACAAGATGGCGGAACGAAGTAGGCGGGATCAGTTAATATCGAGACATTTGTTATGATAACGAGCTGGAAATGATTGTTAATAGGTAAGTAAGTATAAAAGAATGTAGATAAATATCTCACGAAGCGAAATATATATGTTTGATCGTTCTCGCACACGATTTCATGACAAAATTGCAAAAAATCGGTGCAACTTTTTCACCGAGCATTTTCGAAAGTTTTTGATAGGGTGAAATCCGTAGCCCTATGGTCCGCAAATATCAGAAAACTGGCCAAGGACCATAAGGGCTACGGTTCCGCAGCTAACACCTATCATAATACAGCTTTATTTGTCTGTTTAGTCTCTGTTTGTTATGTTTCTATTAGATTTTGGAACTCTTCTGAGTGTGTAGTATGCTTTGTTTTTCATTTTATTAACTTATGAGTTAAAATGAATTTCATGATCGTTGATGGTTCAAAATCAGGGGCGTAGCTTACTATGTTATTCTACCGAGGCAGTGGGGGCTGTCTGGGGTACAGGGGCAAAGCCACGTTGGGGAGTTAGGGGGGTGCAAAGCCCCCCATAAGCAATTTTGAGCAATTTAGAGTATATTTGGGACCAGTTTTGCTTCAAAATAGTCATAAAAATATGTCACAGCTATACACAATTGTACATTCATAATGGTCATCTAACATGTATAACTTAGTCTTTATATTTTTTGTTTGCATATATTTTTTTACCGAGGCACCTGCCTCGGTTGCCTCAACGTAAGGTACGCCTTTGAAAATACATGTGTGTTGTGTTGATAAAGATTTTTTGTAGATTATATTATTATATATTCTTTCAATCTGGTATAGATACTAAAATAAGATAAATAGACATGTAAANAGAGTGGGAAACCAATTCCCAAAAGAAACCCCTTAAAATAATAAAAAAAGAAATATGTTTTCTCTTGAAAGTCAAATAAAAACTGTTCAGTCTTCAATCTTTTTTGAAAAATGTTTAAATATCATTAGACCACACCAAAACAATTTCTTGTTCTTCGGATTTTCCAGACAAAAATAGTGAGGCGGCGAGCGAATTTTTGTTTTTTTTTATGAAAATGATGAAGCGAAATTTGTTTTCCCGCAACAGGAACTAGTTTTCATTGGTTGTGTCCATTATATATATATGCTATCTTGAAAATATTGTGCAAACTTATAATGTGTATCCTCCTGGCTAAAACACTTTGAATGGAAACCACTATATGAACAACATGGCGGGTGTTGTACAAAAATCAAATCAAATATTTATTAATCTAATCATGGTCCCACAGGGAGCAGTTACATAAATATTTAACAATTAGGCATACTCGCACCGTTATCCCACCATATACAAATACCAATATCTTCCTCGCTTGTATTCAAGAGTATTGTGCGTTGTAGTGGATAATAGATCCTTTATTTTCTCAGCTTGACTATATATATAGGGGCATGTTATCCACTACAACGCACACTTGCCCAATCTTCTTGAATACAAGCGAGGAAGATATAGGTATTTGTACATGGTGGGATAACGGTGCGAGTATGCCAACAATTATGAGTAATACAGTAGACAGTACATTGCTATAAACAGTAAATGTCAATAATTTTAATTGATAGTATGCTCAGTAGTGATAAGGGGATGTCATACACAGTATATGTGGTACTATTGTACCTGATCTCTGCCAAAGTGCAATCCAGGAAATTCAAGAAGCAGGAACTGCTAACATTTCTGAAGCACCCGAGTTCACCCAGTTTGTGTAAGGGTCTGTGTTGTCTTCTTGTGCCCCATTCTGTTTTTGTCCCCGAATTTCCCGTACTTTGATGAAACTTTCGTTTCTTCCTTTTCCGTAAATAATTGTACTGTACATGTTACTACACAAGTTATGAGAATTAAGATATTGTATCTGCCTATGAATGATCCTTTTGATTTATTACAAGATACCAACAGTCTTACATTATAGGGGATATCAAAAGAAATCGGGATGTAAACATTTTATTACCTTGGCTTCACATCGAAAAAAAACGAACCGGAAATGTTTACCGATAACATAATATACGAAAGATACCGGACCGGAAATGATTTTTTCCGGATTAAAAAAAATAAAATATGAAATCGGCAATAATCAGAGCGGCGATTCTGTCGAACATTGATTGATTGATTGATTGATGTTTAACGTCCAGCAAGCAATCTTTCAGCTATATCAGGACGAGAATAATTTTAACGCCACGGGACTCGAAAAAAGGAAATGTGATGGGTAGGGACGGATAATTTTGCCAGTGCAACAGGTCTCCTATGGATCACTCATCATGAGCATAATGCTCATAATGAGCTGTTACACTGGGTTCTTTAACGTGCGAAGAGGGTGGTAATCTCTCAACACGGGACCTCGGTTTTATTTACGTCTCATCCGAAGGACGGGTTGGTTGTCAATTTATACATCCCGCACAACCGACGGAAGCCCCTTCAAACCGAAGAAGCTCTCGGTCCCATTTCTATACCCCGGGGTATTATTGATTATTGATTTTTTTTTTATTTCAGTTAATATCATAGGGCTATTACACGAATATTGATGAATATTCTTTAAAGCAGGATTGCACGATCTTGTAAGTGCAATTAATTTTCTGCAAGAGATGATACTATTAATCAATATTCTTATTTGTAAAGCATAACTTTAAAAACATAAAATGACGAAATCACCATCTCAACACATCGATGACGTCATGATTGGAAGCGATATTGCCCTGGTGAAAATATCAGGGAATATTGTGCTTTAAATTTCTGCTACCTTATACAAAAAATATTATACTGTTATAATCAAAAGATATATTAACCCAAGAAATGTGACGTTCTCATTGAATAATGTTTCTTGCATGGTTTGATAAATCCCAATAGTATCAGCATCAATAATTCAATAATTTTATAGCATCGTTATTTATTTTGTTTTATTCAGGTCAACTTCAGTGGGTTGTAAAAGAAAAGGTCACTGATTATGGACAGAATTTGATATTGTTTTGTCCCGTTGAAAACTGCTGTAGTGAGCCGGCAGGATGGTCTGTCGGACCTAAGTCGATAATTCTGGATGTAAAAACATTTTCAAATGATCCCAAAGTGAAATACCATGGAACATATAATAAAAATGGGTTTGGTGTTGTCATCCGCAATCTATCTGAAGCGGACTTAA
Source organism: Gigantidas platifrons (assembly GCA_002080005.1). NCBI lineage: Eukaryota > Metazoa > Mollusca > Bivalvia > Mytilida > Modiolidae > Gigantidas > Gigantidas platifrons. Next base: position 663 of record MJUT01042546.1, on the reverse strand, counting down.
ATGTTACTTACCACTGTATTTATGGATTTGACCTGTCAACCCCGAAATATTTGCTTCATGACGATGCTTTTAGAGAAAGTAAGTAAAATCAATATAAAAACACAAATATAGCATTAAATACGAAAACTCAGACCCTTTTGGTTACAATATTATACTCAAAACATGTTTTAAAGGAATATTTTGTAATATATGTCTGGTAAGAAAGAATGCGGATGTAAATTAACATGGGATACTATCCACTTTTCACTTAGACACAAATTGATGTAAAGGAACAGCGTTCTGCTTGTCATTCTACATTTCATATTCACAATAGCGTCTTTAATAATGATCATATATACCCTAAATGAGTGCGAAACGGTCCCTATCCAGCAGTTCTGTGGCAATCTTCTTTCTATGAACACTACATCTGGATCAATTTGATGTTATTTGGTCTATATATTCCTTTGGAAAAGGTACATTCATTTTAATATTTGATAAGTAAGTTTTCCTTAGCGAAACTCCACAGACGTTTGATAATAATATTATTATACTAACCCACTTAGTAGTGACCATTGCCGATGTTTGCTTAAGTTAAAATCGTACCGATTGGAGTTTCCACCAGTTGTTGCTATGGATGCTAATTGGAACTTAGAATGTGAATTAACTAGTTCTTTCAAAAACATA
>MJUT01042543.1:0-11587 GCA_002080005.1 Gigantidas platifrons | reverse complement strand
GGCAACAGTTCCCCCAAGAACGGCTTAGGCATCTTGTGCGAATAATGACGAGGCGTGTTACAGAACTTCACAATAAACGCGGTGGATATACTCGTTATTGATTTTTATGCCTTACACATACGCACAATAGATGCATTGACATGTTCTTAAAATCTGAAGACTCTGCATTTTAATGCAATGTTAAAAACTTCCATCAAAGACAAACTGGTTTTACGTTTTTCCAGCGCCTGTTTTGAACCCCGTTTTTGCCAAGTCATAGTCAAGTCTTTCAGGAAGATAAATACTTCGTAGATTGGTAATTGTAGAGCACTTGGTGTAGTCTTTTAAGAAGTGTAAGAAAAATGGTGATATCTATTTTACTGTTTTAACAGTATTAATGTAAAACAAAATATATCGATAAAAATATAGGGTGGTGCTTAACTTTTGTCGGAGTGTATATAATACATATATAAAGTCTAAGGGAATATATATAAAAATATATAAATTCTAAGGGAATCTACCAACCAGAGAACTTAATGAGTAAATATATATTTATGTCCACGCAACAATAATTTCTCTTAGAATCTGCGTAAAAAATGTAAGTGTTATCTTCGACATAAACTTACGTAACCTTTCTTGGTTACCCCCAGACGTCAATTGTTTAAAGCATGCTTATCATCAATACATTGTTCTGTAATAACCTATATACTTTTCAGATGGTCCTAACCATGTCATCATCACACCATCAACTCAGTCTTACACATTAAATGAGACAGACAATCTGAATCAAATCCAGTGTACTGCTGACTGTATACCTGTTTGTACAATGACATGGAGTGGAACTAATCTTCCTTCTGGTACCACATCTGTGCTTAGCCTACATAACATAAACAGGACTCAGGCAGGGGACTATCAGTGTACAGCCAGTAATGACGTCAGTAGTAAGACATCTGTTGTAGTAAATGTTGCTGTTCAGTGTAAGTATTAGATACGTGCGTACTATTATCTAACATTAAGTGTATATTTCATCGAAATAGAGGATTTAAACCATGCATTTTATCCCATGAAAAGTATAATGTTGATTTCCCAACATCTGCCTCTCAACAATGAATGACCGCAGATCAATTTGATTGCCTAGCAAAAAACACGAACAGAAGGCAACTTGGAGTCACTGATTGTGGTGGTATCAGGGAGTGTGTTTCATATTATGCTTGTTTCTACATTATGACCTCCCTACACAACAGTGAAATGTATATATTTCATAGAAACCACAAAGCATATTTACGTATTGACCATTGATTGCCACAATACTATGCAAAATTCCGTGTAACTATGTTTCGATATGACTGTCAACATGATTGAAAAGATTGGTGAAACGTCGACCAGGTAATGAATTACTGTTTATATAGTAAAACAACGCGAAAATATTCATGAGAAAGAACGGACTAAATATGTTGTAAATTACCAAGCAAGTGAAGTGACGGTTAAAACTAATAGACTAACTTCTGGTGATACATTTAGAATATAAACAAATGAAGGAACATTAATGATAATGGTGAGACACAGATAAATATTTGTAACTCAATAAAGTACAGATTGACCACAGGAAATATATTCTAAATGACTATAATAAGGTAAAGAAAAATAAGATGTTTTGAGAAAATTAAGTCCTTAATCTTTCTATATTTGTATCATACATATATCTTCATAAGGAGCTTGGCCTTGTGAAGCTGGTTGTAACCGGGATTTGAACAGACATTATATGGCTGTAACGGAAGGTTATGATAGGGTTTAATAGTAGTTTGGTAAATTCTTAATTATCATTGAATAATTTCAGATGGTCCCATACAGATTGAAATCTCACCACCAATCAGTACTTATACAGTTAATGAGACAGGTAGTGTTATTCAAATAACATGTACAGCTGATTGTAACCCTAACTGTACAACAACCTGGAATGGACCTAATCTTCCTGCTGGTTCTACATCTATCCTGAACTTAACACGCATTGATAGAAGTCAGGCAGGAGTATATAACTGTACTGCCGTCAATGTAATCAGTTCTTTGACATTGAATAAAGTCAATGTAATTGTCAACTGTAAGTATCATTATTTAATATTTTTATAAAAAGGTTATATGATGGTATTAATACAACACAAAACAATATAATTAATTATTTAGGATATTGGTGTATATGTAGTAATACAGTACTTTTGTAACCAAATACATGTTATCACTGGATGTGATACTCGTGTGGATGCCGATGTACGTAGCAGCGAGGCTTTGATGTGAGTACTCGTGCGGAAAAAAAGAAATCCATCATATCTAATACTTTCCATTGTTTCAATGTACAATACTAGCTTTACTAAATAAATAAATATTATGATACTTTAATTTAACAAAACTTTTATCAGTATAAAATCTACTTCATAGATAATTGTAGTTTAATATATCAAATATGGATTACCAGGTTTTCTGTCATTTGAAATGGTAATTTGAACACACAATTCATAAGCATAGTGCATATTTAATTTTAAGAAAGTTGATGTTCGGCGAACACACCGTCAAGATATATGAACAGATCCATGGATTTAGATGTTCTCTGTTTACGGAAATAATCATGGAAGTTTTATGCAGTCTAAGCTGTAATTTCGGAATTTTTTTTATGATTGACTGATTGATTGATTGGTGTGAATTATTTTTTTTTTTTATAACATTGACATATTAAAATGTATCATTAATTGAAACATGTATACTATGATATTAAGGTTTATATCATAATTCTACAGATGGACCACGACAAGTAGTAATTTATCCAACGACCTCTAAGTATACCAGGAATGAAACATTCGACAGAGTGGGTCCTATTAATTGTACAGCAAACTGTAAACCTGTCTGTACAAGCACATGGAACGGACCAAATCTTCCAACTGGTATCACATCAGTATTGAGCCTAGCAAATATAAACAGGAACCAGGCAGGGAACTATCAATGTATAGCTAGTAATGATGTCAGTAGTTTGATATCTGCAACAGTATATGTTGTTGTTAATTGTAAGTATGACGTTTAAAAGCAACATCGATCGTGTGAATATCAATGCGTCATTGTCCACGGTTTTAATTATCATTTGTTTGTCCATATACATTTGTGATAGAAATTCTATTAATTTAGTTGTCACTTTGTTACTTGAACCATACATACACCAAAGTTAGCTTTCCTTTGTGTAATAATATATATTTTAATTGCGCTATAAACCATCCTTTTATATTACTGTCACTGGAACGGTCCCGAGACTGTTGGACTATTTGTCTGTGTGTGTGTCGTCCACATAGGAGCAAGCACGTTTATTTTATGAATGTACATGATGCATGTTATACAAGAAACGCGTCAGATGCACTAAATTAGATATATACTTTTTACGACTGAAACAGGTTTGATACTACCGCTTGTAGGCTATTAGTCCCGTAAGGTTTGCTCCATCCAGCGTTCAGTGTTTCAGCATTGACATAGTTTTTATTAGAAATTTTTAATCCCAAGTAATGCTATTTAACACTAAGATCAATCTCCCTCATGGATAGGTAACTTTAGTCAATTTTTTATTATCTTTTTTATTTCTTTTGGGTTACATGCTCCCAATGACTTTTAAATTATTTTGACTTTCCAATTGTTTTTACTATGAGCTTACCTGACTAACACATTGTGTGAATAACGTTTATATTTTTTCTTAAATAATTCAAAATGTATATCACTATCAGACGCGGATCCAGGATTTTGCGATAGGGGGCGCACTTCTTGACGATGGATCTGGGAACCACGTAGGTCCCCATCGGGTCCAGTGCAGCGCCCAGTGGGTGGACCGGGGTAAGCCCCCCAGAAGTTCCTGGGAATTGTAGCATGTGTGGCATGATGCTTCACATCGAAGGTACATACAATGAAGTATGATATTTTACTCATAACGTAATGCCTTGTTACGACGTCAATATGAAGAACAGCAATCAAAGGCTTTTGCTTGTTCCAGGAGAATATGTGTGATTTTGTTCAATGCACATTACCCTATATCTTTCGCTCAAAAGAGAAAGAACTAAATCGTATGTTTGAAATAGTATTAGGAAGAGGGAAATGGACATGTCTCAAACATAATTGAAAAAAACAGGTGAAAACTATTCATAGCTTAAAGCCGCATGCATGACTTTCAGAAAACTGTGACGTCTGCTTTAAAATTGATCAATAATTAGTCATCCTAGGGAAGATTTATATATTACATGTACAAACAAATAGATCACAAAATAAATATATGATTGCAAAAAGTGAAATGTAACCGATGCCGGTTTTTACATGATCCGGAACGGTGCAGCAAAGTCATGTAAGAATATTCATTGCAATAGAGAGATGAATCGAAAGAACAAAGTGTTAATATCACGTATTTATCATCAAGCGATTGTCAGTCCAGTCACACCAATCCTTTTTATATTTTTTTAAAGGGGGCGTCGGGTGCGTTCCCACCTGGATCCGGACCTGACTATCGTTGTGGATGTGGCACGGTCTCAATATAAAACCATTATTGATATTTAATTAGATTAATAATAAGATTTATAAACACATGAAGCAATCTGCAGCGAGGACACGACATGTCAATCTGTGTTTATTGTTCACAAATGTATTTTCTGTTGATGCATACCTTTGTTTTAGCTCACCTGTCCAAAGGTCACGTGCGCTTTTGCAATCACTTGGCGTGTGTCCGTGGTACGTCATATACATTCGTAAATCTTGTCCACTGAAACCAAAGAACCAACTTAAACCAAATATGGCAGGGATGATGCTAGGGTGATTCATTCAGGATTGCGGCTGTTATTAAAAAAAATGTATTTCTTTTATCTTAACAGCAGCTACATTGCTATGAGTAGTCTAACATATATTCTGGGGTTTTCTGTGACATTTTTCTTTAAACCGATTTATACCGATTATGCAAATTAGGTATATTTTCATAACGATCACATTTAAATCTCCGCTAAAGACGCTGAACCAAATTAAGGGAAAATTGGCTGGGATGACCCTTAAAAAAAATTGTGTCCGACGAGCCCATCGTGCATTCAAGATGACGACTAATACTAAAAATTAAAAAATCTTTGATTGTCTTTTTGTGCTTTATTATTAATCATAATGGGGGCAGACATATACATATAGAGCGCAAAGCGACTTAAATGTGTCATTGTTTGTAGATAAACCAACCATTTCCAGTATTTCTAGCAACAAGGAAGTAAACGAAAATGATACAGCTATCATTACCTGTACGGTAGAAAGTATTCCACAATCAATCATCAGGTGGATATTTGAAGCTAGAGAATTGCAATATAGATATAATGATAGCTTAACACTTAATAAGATAGAATGTCTGTCAATGGGAAGGTACACATGCCAGGCTGTCAATATGTTAGGAGGTGATAACAGATATGTTGATGTAACTGTAAAATGTGAGTATTCATTTATTTTACATTGCATAATAACAATATGCAGTATTTTTGGTATGTGAATCACAAAACAATTACTATAGACAATAGTTCGTTAATCAACTCATTGCATTTTCTTGATTAGAAAAGTAAACACCCAAGATATGCAATACCAATAACAAACGGTCAAAGACCTTCTTCTTCACGGCTTAAATATAAAAGTCATTTAAAATAAAGAAATGAGACAAAGGGGGTCCATGTGCGATACAATGTATCTATCAAAACGTTTCTCCGTTCCACAAAGAATATGTTAAGTTACGTCATACCTTTTATATCCTATTAGTACCCAATATTGTAGTGGTTTACATAATCATTCCTTGTTGAATACAATACTACTTATATCTGTTTTAAAATAATAGAAGACTAGACTATTTTATTTATTGTAATAGTCATTTGTCGTTATAAATAGTGTTTTTGTTGTTTTTTTTTGGTTATATTCGAATCAAAATAAACCCTTTATTTAAAGAAATAATATTCTTTATGGAAATAATGAAATTATAATCCGGTAGAGTCTTTGGATCTTTCATTGCTCTGACGTTGAAATGATTACATTAGGCAGTAAAGACGAGTTGACTCTAAACATGTGGCGTATACCTACTTCCGTCATAAGAAGGGATACCTTGCGAAAAATGATGCAATAAAGGAGTGAAAATCTTAAAATTCTGGTCATCTTAGCTATCATATGAACAAAACAAAGAAAGAGGCGACAATGTACGTCATTTAGAAATAGATAGATATCCTAGTTTTTATCAAATAATGGAAATAATGTGAATTTGTAAAGCATATTTTTTCGGGTTAAAATTGTATCCGGTGGAAAGAAGTTAATAGTTAATTTTATTTTACGGTAAATATTTTATAATAAAAAAAACTGTCCATTGCTATCAAAAACGTATCCTAGTGTACAATAAAAAGATAAATAATATTATTTCCGATTATGATTATTAAATCATTAGACGCATGTGTAATATTAATTCCGCCGATTCATGATAAATCACATGAACCATCACATGAGATAATCCGGATAATTTTTAATACTAAGTTATGTCCGACGTTGATTATTTACCTTTTAAAGTTTCAACAACAAGCTGATTTAATATGAGTAAGCATGACCTTTAGAGAGGACGTTAGTATTTGAAATTAAATGATACTAAAAATACCTTTATATACCTATTAAACATTTTTGCTGATTCTTGTTAGACTTGAACTAACATATTTTAGCTTGTAACTAGATGTAATACTTTATAACACAGAAGCTCTTCAACCCATAAAACATTTGTTTCTGCTTCTGGTTAGACTTGAACTAACATCTTCTAGCTTGTCACTAGATGTAATACTTTATAGAACAGAAGCTCTTCAACATATTAAACATTTGTTCTGCTTCTGGTTAGACTTGAACTAACGTCTTCAAGCTTGTAACTAGATGTAATACTGTATACAAATGAAGCTCTTCAACCTATTACACATTTTTGCTGATTCTTGTTAGACTTGAACTAACATCTTCTAGCTTGTAACTAGATGCAATACTTTATACACTACAACAGAAGCTCTTCAACCTATTAAACATTTTTCCTGCTTCTGGTTAGACTTGAGAACTAAATCTTCTTATTGTGTGTACACATGTGAAGAAGCAGTGTATAAAAATAAAAAAATATTGACAGATTATTAGATGTAAAGCATTATCAAATACCATCCACAATTTTTTGCGTAGGAGAAATTAGGAAAATATTTGCCCAAGCTGGTGACAGTGATGCAAGTTTGTGTTTACACAAGACGTAAAAATGTTATGCGAAATTGACATAGAAGTAGTTTTTGTTTAATGTATTGAACCTAAATACACTGTTTTATTTAATAAAAACAAAACAAAGTTGCTATTATTTAAATCTGTTTCATGAAAGTATTTACTTTTGTATCTATGTTGGCTTTACACAGGGGTGATTTAAAAAAAAATGAAGACTTTGTGTGACATAGAGGGTGGAATTTCAAATTGGACATATTGACATAATTTTGGTCGTAAAATAATGTCAATATGATTTTCATATAATGTTGCTCAGTGTTAAAATGATAAGAAATACAGACTTACTTCCTCAGAGATATTATTTGCTTTTGTGTATGGTAAGACCTAAGTGTATTTCCATTTGATAATGATATGAAAAAGGCACATTTTGGTGCCAAACTTTGTATATACAGGTATCATGAGAAAACAGTTTCAGTATATCAAGGAAACACTATTTTTACTGTATATTTTAAAAAATCTGTTATTTAAAGTTTTCATACAAGCAAAAATAATATGATCTAATGAGGCTTAATAGTTGTACATACATTATTTATATATGTCTAATAAATATAACAAAAGTTAAGTTGATCATTAATGGTATAAACTAGAGGTAACCAAATGAAAATACTTTCCATTTTTTTATGTTTTGTCATCCTTCTGACACATTTTTCTAAAAGATAAATACATCGAATATCAAGCTAAATGCAATCATTGTTGGTCAATACCTTTTTTAAGTATTAGTACATAGTCTATTTTGACTGGAAAAATGTTTCCCTTGAATATATTTTATTTTTGCCTTGATATGATGTTACAAATGTATTTCAATCATATTTTATCATATTCTAAGTAATACTATCAAAATTAAAACAATGACAACTCAATTTTCAGCCATTTATAAATCTTTTCAAGAGTATAGTGCTTATTGAGAATTAAATAATTCCCCGAGACAATTACAAGCAGTTTTATGGAGACTATATGCTTACAAAATAATATATTTCTTAAATAAATTGTCACACTCCTGACTCCCTCTCGAAAATAAACCGGGGCCTGGGTGGCTCAATGAGTTAGGTCGCTGGATCTAACAACTCATACAAGCCTATCACCAATACGGCGTGGGTTCGCGCCCGGCTTTGTAAATTACAAAAAAGGTGCACTCGACTCACAGCCGCAAGTGATAAAGTTTACCAGTTGCTTGCCCATGGTCGGTGGTTCTCTCCGGGTACTCCGGCTTCCTCCACCACTAAAACTGGTCGCCATGATATAGCTGAAATATTGTTGAAAGTGGCGTTAAAACACCAAAAATCAAAAATCAAATCGAAAATAAACCTGTCCAGCTGAAAATAATACATTTTGTATAACCAACTTATTCTTTCCAAACTAAAAGTTACATTTCTTCAAAAGCTTGTATTTCTTACAGCTAACAGTAAATATTAAAAGAAGATTAAAATGTATGTGTTTGTTTTTTCTAATGATTAGTGTGCTAATTATTTGCCCTTTAGGAATTTATCTCATCAAAAATGATTAAAATGGATTTGAAATTAAAACTAGCAATAGATCATTTTTTCTTAGTATAAAATTACTTTTTAGTGGTTTTCTAATTATGTAGGTTTATTCCGTATCTGTATCATCCTATTCAAATCTGTCACATTCAAGGAGGTACATTTTGTAGTTCATACATTCTGACCATGCAAACTCAGGACACATGTATTCACAGTACTTCAATGTTGAAATATACTTATTTTTTAGCTTTGAAAGTGTAAATGAATATTTGTATACACATTGCAGTCTGCGCCAAAAACCACTAGCACTATGACCCTGTCTAATAAAAATTGGTTCGGGCTAGTAAAAATTGCATGAAATTTACTTAATCAAATAGAAAAAAAATCTTCTAAAATACTGTTCCGGCTAGTTTGTCAAAATGTTTTGGCACATACTGCACATTTGAAGAAGCAGTGTATAAGAATAAAAAATATTGACAATATCTGTTGTAAATATTGTTTTTACACATTTCATGGAATGATGGATAGCAACAAAATCTAGCCTTCTAGGTAATACTGGACCAGAAAGATGCACAAGTGCATGCATGCCTAACAACTCAAACTTTCCAGTCTGGAGATACAGAGCAGAACATTTCTTCAGAAAGTCGAATATAAATCAGGGGATCTGAATGAGTTTAGTAAAACACATTTTCCATCATAAACTTGACATGGCAAGACTCAAATTACATTGACTTTTTCAAATTCGTTAAATGTTTAAAGTCATCAAAAAGACTATCTTTCGTTTAATATTTGTGGAGTTCTACCTACTTTATCGTAAATTACTTCTTCTACATCCGCCGTGGATATTTGCCAATTTGGTTTCCATCCCGGTTTCCATGTTTGTTTAACAATCATCACATTCACAATGCCATTTTATGATTGGATTCTGAGGACAAACCACTACTTTCAAATTAATCCATATCTGTTATCGATAAAAAATATTGACACAAGCATTTTCAAATACCATCCACAATTTTTGCGTAGGATATATTACGAAATCAGAAAATAATTGCCCAAGACGGTAACAGTGATACGACACGAGGAATTTGTTTTTACACAAGACGTCACGATTGTATTTTATGCAAATTTGACATAGTTGCCAAATAGATGTATTATTTTAATTTATTGAATAAAAATACAATATTCTATTTTTTTAAAACAAAACAAAGTTGCTATTATTATTTTTGTTTATGCCTGTAGATACTTTCGTATCTAAGCTGGCTTACACATCCGGGTTTAAATGGCGCCCCAACATACGCGATCAGTATAGACGCGAGACCGACGAGAGAAATAGAGCATCAGTATTTAGTCTACGTGAGGGGTCTACTGAGGTGATATACAGTAATGAGGACTAAACGTCCTCTAATATGAGTGTAGGCATGGCCTATAGAGAGGACGTTAGTATTTGAAATTAAGTGATACTAAACATACCTTCATATACCTAATATGTATATCATTAAATTGTAAACACTGTCATGTGGAATCTGTTATTTAATATAGGAGCGGAGATCGCTAGGCAAACAGGGGTTAGGGTTCACTATGAAGTTATGCGAGTGCCAATGGCGCGAGAGTTCGTACTAAAACTGTTCTTGTCATGGGTGAGGGTCTATTCTTAACAGTTAATTAAATACTATCGAAGAGGAAGGTCGCTAGGCAAAGAGGAAGGTCAATTGACGTCACCCAGCTTGCTTATGACGTTACTGAGAAGTGTGAAAATACCATATATCGATAGATAAATGAAAAAGCTCAAAGTTACGAGAAGTTACGACAGGTTACGAAGTTATGAAGTTACGAAACCATTTGGTTATGAAGTTACAAAGTTACGAGATAGCAACGCCACCTAGCGGGATACAATATCATGCAATGGTCCATCAACGACAATCATATTGCCAGTTTTATTTTATGGAAATTTGACATAGTTGCCAAATATATATATTATTTTAATTTATTGAATAAAATACAATATTTTATTTTTTTAAAACAAAACAAAGTTGCTGTGATTATTATTATTTTATGACAGTAGATACTTTCGTATCTAAGATGGCTTACACATCCGGGTTTAAATGGCGCCCCAACATTTAAGTCTCGTGATTAGTATAGACGCGAAAAATAGAGCATCAGTATGTGGGTCTACCTGCGGGGTCTACCGGTGTGGTCTACAGTAATGAGGACTAACGTCCTCTTAAACATTGTAATTGTAATGATTTATATATTTATTTTAAAAAATTATACCGCGGTAATAAAGAAGTATTGCACTAGTATTAAGTACATATTTATTTGCAGCAATGTTGATTAATTAATTTAGAAAATTAGTAACTTATAAAATCAAATTATTTCCTATATAATATGTTTTCCGGTTGAAAAGTCAGTATGTGCAATGTTATCCACGGATATATTTTCATATTAAATTTCTTCCACCTCATCTGGAAAATATACAATAGCATTTGAAGAAATTTAATATTGAAATATTGTCCAAGGAAAATATGATAATAGGTGTTACCTAACTTTGGACAAAGTCCAATATGTTTTTTAAGCAATATTAACTCAGATATATATGGACCTATAATTTTGTTTCAAAGTAGACCGGGGCGGATCCAGTCTTTCTTAAAAGAGGGGGCAAATAGGGGAACCCAAACTCAACGTCTCAATTTCATAGAAAATATTATTTCGGACAGGAGGAAGAAATAAAACTCTGTTTAATGATATTGTCATTCCCATGGTATATGCTTCATGGACTAGAACACACTGATTTTGAGTAATTTTTTAACATTCATAACCGGAAGTAGTTC
>MJUT01042540.1:563743-578205 GCA_002080005.1 Gigantidas platifrons | reverse complement strand
TATCGGTGTTTTATTTCTTAATGGCTCTGTTTGCATTGATATGTGTAAATCGAACCACCATACAATCAGGGCCACAGAGGCCCCTTGTTCAACGTGAAACTAATTTTATATTACATGTACATTGTATGTTATATTGGTGATATTTTTCACTTGTTATCATGCTTGATAAATACAATATATGAATATCATGTTGATCTTTATTCTGACCATGTTGAAAAAAGAATATTTGGATTCCATGTTCTTGTATTCAAATATTTATCAGATAAGAGTTTCGCTACAGTTTTAACATTTATTGTCAAATACAATGTATTGTGATGTAATTTCTTTCTGTGCTCGGAAGGAATTTGGTTTTACTATTTTTACCCTGCTGTTGATAAGAGGAGCACAGGGTTTTAGTGATTACACCCCGTTATTGAGAGACAGAGGTTTTCTCCCCATTTCGCTACATGGACAGGATGTTACTGAGTTTACCCCAATCCTAGGCACATGTGTTTTCTGAATGACCCTGTTGGCAAGGAGTAGATGAATAATGTGTTTCTGGTGTCACCCAGTTGGCCGGTGTCCAGGGACAGGGCTTAACAGTTTCAGCCTTGATAAATAGTGGAAAGGACTGGTGGTAATCATGGTTTCACTGTTGTTTGTACCTCTCTATTTCGAGGATGGTTTCAACTCTGGTTCTTACTTCTCTATTTTTAGCATTTGAGTCAACGTATGATGCACATTTAAGCTACATGTTGTTGATCATCTGTACAGAACATTGTATGTATTGGTCAGTGAAGTAGAGCGTGGGGTCGAGACAAACCAAAGATTAAATGAAATTGTTATGTTTTATATATATGTTTGTGCTTCTCCGCTAAGCACACGACATTTAAGGAATAAGAATAAAGACTGGATGGTTCGGAGTCAGGATAATTGATATGTTGTCTGAGTGGATCCACATGTCTGTCCGTGGACTAATGTTTTCAGTCTGGTAGCACTATCAAAATCCAACTGAGCAAAGTTGATCTAGTGCGAAGCGGACATCATTAACTTTTTCTCGCCATCATGTAATTACTGAAAATTGCTAAATTAAACAACATTCACTCAGTCGAACGAGAGGAGTCAACGAAACACTAAGTAAACAACAAGATATATAACGGTTTATTAATATTAAATGAAAATTATAATATAAATACAAAATATAGAAAAAATATAGAAATATATAAAAAAATATATTATAAATACAATTATGTACAAAACCTGTTATGTTTGGCGATAATTTCCGTTTTCAGAATCAGGTATGTTTGACAATAGTTTGCATCATTCAGAATCTGGATATTTCTGATTTAATACCACAACCAATATATTTACATGTACTTGCTGTGCAAAATGTTCATGGTACAACACCTTAAATACGACCAGCGGAATGCATAAACATTTTTCAAATTCAGATTTGATTGACAAGCATATTTATTATATCTTCGTCATCACTGCTATCGCTTGACTCACTGTCAGGAAGAGGGTCAGCCTTGAGTGTCAGGTCTATGTCTGCGTACGGTGTATTGCTGCGTTCTCCACGAATACAAAACTTGTGACTTTGCTTGGTGGAATCGAACACTATATCTACGTATTCAAGTGACTTGTGTCTCTGTTAAAATAAAAACCAGAATTAATTACAAATTAAGATTTTAAATAAATCGTATATTCAGCTAATGTAATCTAATGGACAATCCATAGACACAGACACAATTGGACACAAGACACAGAACGAAAAAAAAAAAAACACAACACATAAAACTATAAGACGAGCAACACGGACCCCCACGAAAAAACACGTGAATATGTAAAGCAAAATTATGTCCTATGAAATTATGTCCCCCAAGGACAATATTTCATGATTATATTGTCATGGAATTTTGTCTTATCTATGATATTTTGTCCTTTGTCTGGACAGTATAATATCATCTTAGAGGACAATATATCATAGTGAAACTGTGTCCTAACAAAGGGAGATAATTTTAATTCTAATTCAAAACTTGGACATTGTTTGTTAATATGATTGATTGATTTTTGGTGTTTAACGCCACTTTCAACAATATTTCAGCTATATCATGGCGACCAGTTTTAGTGGTGGAGGAAGCCGGAGTACCCGGAGAGAACCACCGACCATGGGCAAGCAACTGGTAAACTTTATCACTTGCAGTTGCGAGTCGAGTGCACCCTTTTTTGTCATTTACAAAGCCGGGCGCGAACCCACGCCGTATTGGTGATAGGCTTGTATGAGTTGTTAGATCCAGCGACCTAACCCATTGAGCCACCCGGGTCCCGTTTGTTAATATATTTCAAATTGAATCAAATATAGTGTAATAAATATCATTTCTATGACAAAGAAATCTGTTATATTTTGAAATAAAGTATAGTATAAATATGTGAAGCATAAAAATATCATATATCCAGTTGATGTCGGACATTATTCCACAGTTAAATAATGTCCAGTAAGAATGGACAATATAGTATGATGGAGGACACAATTGCATTATGAAATAATGTTTAGGACACTATTTCATTATGAAATAATGTCCATGGACAATATTTCATATGATATTTTGTCTGGAGGACATTATTTCATGGAGGACACTATTTTATTTTACAAATACAGGTGTGATGGGTAAAACATGTGTAAGAATTCATATTTCATCACAGACACTTTCTGAAACGATTGATGTGCTATAAACATATTGTTTATGTTGTTTTGGTTTGGTTTATGGGGTTTAACGCCACTTTCAACAATATTTCAGTTATATTGTGGCGGTCAGTTTTATTGGTGGAGGAAGCCGGAGTACCTGGAGAAAACCAATGACCTATAGCAAGTCACTGATAAACTTTATCACATAATGTTGTATTGTTTACCCCTCGCTATGAACGTGGTTCGAACTCACAATTTTAGTGGTGATCAGCATTGATTGTGCATGTAGTTGTAAATTCAACTACCAATGCGATCTCAACGACGGCGGCCACTGTCTATGTTGGATATGTATAATAATGTAGGTATTATTAAAACTAAGCTTCTCAGGTATAGGTGATCTAAGACGATTTTGGCTATTCTGTTTAGGAGTATCTGTGTCACAAATGGCCAGCGATATGCTCCGTTTGTGGTATTCATTATTTCCTCATTATATTAATGATTTATCATCGGGTTTGTAACAAGAGGAATACGACAGGTGCCACATGTGGAGCAGGAACTGCTTACCCTTTCGGAGCACCTGAGTTCACTCTTGGTTTTAAGTGGAGTTCGTATTATTCGATCTTTAGTTTTCTGTGTAAGGTTTTGTAGATCGATGTTTGTGTTTTAGTCCTTTTTCTTTTGGGCATTGTGCTGTCTGTCCTTCTTCAATTTACGGTTTATTTGTTCACGCCACGATATAGCTGAAATATTGCTAAAGTTGGCGTAAAACATCAATCAATCAATCAATCAATCAATCAATCAATCAATCAATCAATCAATCAATCAATCAATCAATGGCTTCCGATGACCCCTTTGACATCTTCAAACTTTTCTTAGCAAACATAATACAGTATCATTTTCCCTTACAAATCATTGTTTCAATCAATTTACTTTTTCTCAAGTAGCGACCAAGGTACAACAAATGCAAGCTTCCATAACAGTGAGTTATTCCTGTTTAATGCCAAATGGAAAAATTTTCAGATATATCATGGCGAGTAACTATAAGGTGTAGTTAGTTGAGTATAAATTTTCTTTGGCGATTATAATCACAACAAACTATTTTCCTGCACTCTTAAAAATAGTGCCTACTTATACCACTATTACATATAACAATTAGTAAAATATAAATATAAATACGAATAAAAATATTGAGTTATGACTATTTTTCTATAATTATTATAAATTTATAAATATAAGTGTGTAAATATAGTACCGAAGATTCTTGATGTTGAACACGTGCCGAATGATTGGTCCTTTGCATTAACCGTGGTTTAACATTGGTAGACTGCAATGGTGCTACCTCTGGAAAAAAAAACATTTTGATTACGATATAACTAATACAATAATGAAATACATGTGTATCTAAATAAAAGTATGGCAACCCAACGGTTCAATTCCAGAGAGCATTCATTACAAATTTCATTTGAGTTTTCATTGAAAATGTAAGAACAGAAGACGAATATAAACGAATAAACGTTAGAGAAACTAAAGAGACAATCCAGAGACACATGCAGGCAACAATGGACACAGGGTGAAGACAAACAAAACAATTAAGCACAACAGTGTTAACAAAAAAATTTAATAATATGGATCCTACATCAAAAAAAAAAAAAAAAAAAAAAAAAAAAAACAACAACCGGGGGTGACATCAGGTGCTCACGAAGAGTAAGAAGTTCCTGCTTCTTATAAGACACCCGTTATGCTATTCATATGGTCAAGATTTCTTTGACACCACTATATGCAAAAACACAAGTAACATAAATAAGACATGAGCCATCGTACAAACAACTAGGGATGATTAGAAATGATATCAATGTTTTTAACAAATACCTATTACTGATCCTGGTTGTATTGAAGCATAACTAGGCTGTGAAATTGTTGGAGAATCGGTAGTATTATTACCATCATCATTGTTGTTGATCTGGCGAACTGTATTTCCTGAAAACAATACGAGTAAATATTATAAAGAATGCGTAATGCACCAAGGGGCTGGGGATATGGTGTTTAACGCCACTTTCAACAATATTTCAGTTATGTCGTGGCGGTAATTTTGTTTTTTTGGTTGAGAAAACCAGAATACCTGGAGAAAACCACCAACCTGCCGCAAGTCGCCGATAAACTTTATCACAAAATGCTGTATCGAGTACACCCCGCCTGTGTTGGAATCGCGACGATAGGTACTGATTTCATAGGTAGTTGAAATCTAACTACCATACGATCACAACTACGACGGCTTTGTATTGCAGCAAGTAATTTAACTTACATACTGGTATACTAAATACGCATTCTGATATTGATATGGAAGAATTGATTATTTCGTCCAGCACAACAATTAGACAAATAAACGTTAGAGAATACAGAAGAGGCAATCAAAGGTGGACAACCCATAGAAACCGGTAACACTGGGTACACAAGACGAAGAAAAACAAAACAAAAACACAACACTACACAAGTTGGACCCCACTATACATAAACAAACACAACTATCGTAAATAAGACGTGAGCCCTCCTAAACTTTCGGAGGAGTACAACGAGGAGGAGAAAATATTACCTGTATTCTGAGGTTCCCTCGTGGTTTGTTACAATTTGGATATAGATATAAGTTGGGTTACAGTGAAACTGCTGAGAACATCATCCAGTATTTCTTGGATTCAGTTGCATATATTATGGACAGTCTCTTACAGCAATACGTACCTTATAAGATAGGGGCCGTTGTGTTCGTATGGTATTTGAATTTACAATGGCATGTGCAATCAGCGCCTATCACCACTAACGTTGTAAGTTCGAACCCCGCTCATGGCGAGGTGTACTAGTGATCAACTTAGTGCCTTGCGGCAGTAAGGTTCGTTTTCTCCGGGTACTCCGGTTTCCATTAAAACTGACCGCGACGATATAGCTGAAATATTGTTGAAAGTGGCACTAAACACCATCAGCAAACCAAACTGAACCTTATAAGATAAATGTGTATTTAATGTATAAGGGTTAGAGATGATCTCGTTTTCTGTCATTTTTATTAAAAAACTGACATCATATATTTATATTATTATCCGTTACTACGAAATAATTCTGCAGCACTTTTACAAAAATTGTTAAGATAACTATTTATAGTAAATGAAAAATTAAAAAGTTTCACAAAAAAAAACAAAAAAAAAACAAAGAAACAAATAAATTTACAATAACCGTGCATGCATGCACAATTTGTCGTAAGTATGCGATTAAAACGACCCTTAAGGCCGGTACACACGATAAGATTTGTATCATAAGACCTGTATTATAATACAAAATCTTATCGTGTGTACAGTCTAAATAGTGTATTATAAGATTTTTTAAATCTTATGAGACTGTATTAAGGATAGAGCAATGTTCTATCCTTAATACAAGTCTTAGCTGACCTTTCATTTTTATCCAGTCAAAATTATCAATTTGGGGGTTACACATCTGCATCAGTACAATAATAAATACATGTGTAACTTAAAGCACATGGGTCTTGCAAAACATGGCCGACTTCTCAAATATTGATGTGGAAAGGCTTGTTGCAATCTAATTAAAATTTGATCTTTGATTGCTCCCGATGATGTCGCACATAACTTTATGCGTGACATAACAGAACCGGGAGCAGTTAAAGATCGAATTTTAATTAGATTGAGCTTGTTGTTGCATTGGAAGAAGAAGAAGATTTATGAATATATCGGGGGGGGGGATTACAACAAAAAAGATGCAAAACACATTTTTTATAGCTATTTGGATCTTCCCTTCTCAGCTCTTCTAGTAAGGCATGATGTGCTCCAAAAACATTTCTTCGATTTATCCAAGGTCTTGTCCAGCAGTTCCTCTTAACTTTCCTCTTTTTCAATGATTTCATAGGGGCACATAGTACACTAATGGACACAGTTGCAATTACTTCATCTTCCATTGTTGACACCATTTGGCAGGTAAAACACGAGGTTTTTGATCACTTGTTTATAATCTGTTAAGATTAATCTTAGTATGTGTACAAGCGAGTCTTATAATACAAAAATCTTATAATACAAGTGTTATGATACAAATCTTATCGTGTGTACCGGCCTTTAAGTGTAAATAAACGTTAGAGAAACCCAAAGGGACAATCAAGAGTGGAAAATCCTCTAGACACTGGAAACATTGGGTACACAAGACACAGGACGAAGACAAACAAAACAAATAACATAACACAGAAAAATAAATAGACGAGAAACACAGACACCTCCAAATACCGGGGATTAACCACGGTACTGATGAAAGGTAATCAGTGCATGCCTATTATTATACGTCCAGCATGTTACTCATATAGTCCAGACGTATTTGACACCACTATACCCAAACAAACACAAACAAACATAAATAAGACATGAATCCTCATAAAACAACTGGGGATAAAGATGACCCGAACATTGTTTTTATGCGGAAATCGTAGAGAATCGCAAGAATAAAATGTCTCTTAAATAAAAATAATAAATATTGTTGACAAATACAAATCTGCATAATTTGTGTTTTCGGTTTGATATTTGGTGACATTCACACTTTTTGACAGCTTAATAAAGAATAAAAAAAAAGACGAGGTCGGGATTAACCTCAATTAAATTCAAACCTACTGGACGCACAGAAGAAAAATAATCCATCCCATCAATGTCAAATGAATCTTATAACAAACCTATTAATGTTATTTTATTTTGCAATGCCGTTGAGAAGTGTAGCAGACGCTAAATCACGAATATCTAAAGCATGTTCAATAGGAAATATTCTCTAAAGTTGGAGATAAATATGGACAACTTCGATAAACAGTCTGTATCACTGTTAAATGTTTGTCATGGTAAATTATTATCATGTATTTATGGACAGTTGTGCATAAGTCATGGCAATGAGTGTATCAGGTATACAATAGTCATGGCAATGATTTGCAGAGTAATGGTTGTTTTTATTAATATGTCAGCTACATCGTGGAAGTCAGTTTAAATTATTATAGTAGATAAAACGATAGGTACTAGACCCTGTTCCTGGTATAAGCCACTGATAAAGTTGATCACACAAGGTTTTCTCGAACTCACAAGTGTAGTGGTGATATATACGATATAGACACTGAGAACAAAGGTAGATGATTTGAAATTTTACTCACTTTTCATTAAGATCAAATATACACCAATGACAGTAAGTATACACAGAATCGCAATTGAAGCTGACAGGACAGACACCAAATATACAATATTGTCTGAAAGATGAAGCAAAATACACAATCTTGTCTGAAAGATGAAGCAAAATACACAATCTTGTCTGAAATATGAAGCAAAATACACAATCTTGTCTGTAAGATGAAGCAAAATACACAATCTTGTCTGAAAGATGAAGCAAAATACACAATCCTGTCTGAAAGATGAAGCAAAATAAACAATCTTGTCTGAAAGATGAAGCAAAATACACAATCTTGTCTGAAAGATGAAGCAAAATACACAATCTTGTCTGAAAGATGAAGCAAAATACACAATCTTGTCTGAAAGAGGAAGCAAAATACACAATCTTGTCTGAAAGATGAAGCAAAATACACAATCTTGTCTGAAATATGAAGCAAAATACACAATCTTGTCTGAAAATGAAGTAAATACAGTCTTGTCTGAAAGATGAAGCAAAATACACAATCTTGTCTGAAATATGAAGCAAAATACACAATCTTGTCTGAAATATGAAGCAAAATACACAATCTTGTCTTAAATATGAAACAAGATACACAATCTTGTCTGAAAATGAAGTAAATACAGTCTTGTTTGAAATATGAAGCAAAATACACAATCTTGGTCTGAAATATGAAGCAAAATACACACTTTTGTCTGAAATATGAAGAAAAATACGCAATCTTGTCTGAAATATGAAGTAAAATACACAATCTTCACTGAAATATGAAGTAAAATACACAATCTCCTCTGAAATATGAACCAATACATTGTACTTTAAGTTATTATGCAAATTTCAATAACGTATATTTTACCTTCTTATCTAGTAGTCAGTCAGTCCCCCATGATATTCATTCTCTTCATCTCATTCGATACCAGGGGCCGTCGTGGTCGTGGTCGTATGGTAGTTTGATATATAACTACCTAATAGCAATCAATACCTATCACCACTAAATTTGTGATTTAGAATACCGCTCATGGTGAAGTGTACTCGATACAACATTATGTGATAAAGTTTGTCAGAGTTTTGCGACAGGTTGGTGGTTTTCTGCAGATACACCGATTCCACCAGCGATAAAACTGACCACCACGATATAACTGATATATTGTTGAAGTTGGCGTTAAACACCACAAACTAACCATTTAAAATATGATGTATAAAGATCAAGATTAGGACTTGAGCAGCCATCTTTACCATCTTTACACTAACTCTGCTCACACAGTTATACGTCAGTTGAAAGACAATGTACTCACATATATAAGACACTTGCATAACCACATCAACTCACTACGACAGGAGTTATAGGTTGATAAAACTATTATAACTCAGTCAGGGGAGTTGGGGTATCGATTTTATCACTTGTTTGTAAGATTTGCCTATTGATTTAGGAACTGTTCTGGTAGTTGGTGTGTTATATTGCGTTTTTCACTTTATTGTAGCATTATATAACTGAAAAATTGTTCTTTTGATTGGCTATTGCATATATAATACATGTAGATTTCCATGCATACAGACATTATTATGCAAGCATTTGCCAACGTTGTATTGGCTCTGTCGTTGTCGTGTTCGTATGGTAATTGGATTTATAACTACATATGCAATCAGTGCGTATCACTACTAACGTTGTGAGTTCGAATCCCACTCAGGCGAGGTGTACTCGATAAAACATTATGTGATAAAGTTTGTCAGTGACAGGTCGGCGGTTTTCTCCGGTTTCCTCCCCCAATAAAACTGACCACCACGATATAACTGAAATATTGTTGAAAGTGGCGTTAAACACTACAACCCTAACGCTAACTCTAACCCTATGTTGTATTTCATTGTTACATATTTCACTATTGGATTAGGCTTTGGATATTGTAATTATATTTTGTCAGTCTCGACCGCAACAAGCTGTATTCTTACCTTACAGTGTCAAAATAAATAAAAACTTGATTCGTCAGTTTCTTCTCTTGTTACAAGGGGTGTCACTAGTGGAACAGGAACTACTTACTCTTCCGGAGCACATGAGTTCACTGCCATTGTTTAGTGTGGTTCTTGTTGATTGATCTTTAGTTTATTTATAATGTTTTGTAGATTGTCATTTGTCCGTTTGTCCTTTTTCTTTTGGCCGTTGTGTTGTCTGTTCTTCTTCGATTTACAGATTATGATTACCTCCCTTTGGTGGCTTCAAACTCTTCTTAGATGTTAGATTAGGAAGTTCAACGTTGTATTTCAAAGAATAAACATGTAGTACTTATAAGTTGAGTTTGTGCTAAAGCTTGGTAATAGGTTTGAGCTTATTCTCATGTTGCGAATAATATAAAATGCAAAAGCGAAATACTCACCATGACTTCCACTCGTGACCTGTCGTTGACCTTTGTGTATATATAAAATACAATCACAGTAATCTGATGACTCAAAATTCTTTAAAAATAAATTCCATTTTTTAAAGAAACCTTTGTACATATGCTTTGCAGTTTTTGTGGATAAAAAGGATCCGCAATCACATGATACGAGATAACTACAGTTTCCGTAAGCTATGCTATGGAACGAGTTGGTAGTGGGTTTTTCTGTTTCATTCCCTGAAACGGTGTTATTGGGATCTTCTTTTTCCCTCCCTGAAAATATATCACTTTATAAAGACTAAAGTTGAAAAATATTATTAAATATTAACAGTATCAGAGTAATAAAATTTGTTGTATTGCTACTACGAATCTCTGATGTATTATTATTCTATAAATTGTTTTTGCTAAAAAAAAAAAAAATCCACATAAGGAACAAAACGTCATGTTACCATTGAACCAACGTTAATTTTCTACATTATTTCAATTTAATTAAAATTACCCTCCTTCCTAATATATAATAAAACAAATGAAATTAAAATGTCATTACTTACATGCCAGATTTAATTGAAATGTAATATTTGCTATGAAGCACTTATTCATATTCAAAACGGAACACGTGACATTTTGAATAATTCCCTGGATGTTTGTTGATTGTTCATTTGTTTTTACACTACCGTTTACTTCTGTAGTAGCTACAGCAGTATCGTCAACAGTACACAAAGCATTCTTCAGTTTTTCATTCTTTGCGTTGTTGTCAATTTCACTGAACAGATTCATTTCCAATGGCACATCTGCAATATCAACATGATATCGTTAGCAAATATTGTGGCTGAAAAAGTATGGACTACAAAATGAAGAGCAGCAATACAACCTCAGTTCCTTTATTTTAATTTGTGTCAAGGTGTAAAGTTGGATAGTCTCTCATGTTCATTTACACCTATAATCTTCCTTACTAGTATGGTGCTTGAGAATTTTTGTCATTTTAACTTATTAAAACAGAAAACATACTTTCCTATGTTAAAACCATAATAAAGACAACAGCTAATTAAACAAAACATATAATACAAAAAACAAATAATTAAAGAAGGGAGGAAATGAATCTCATTAACCGATTTAACCCCAGCACAATTGTGTGCCTGTCCCAAGCCAGGACGTCATATATGTGCTCAGTGAGTTCAGTTAAGATGAGAGGGGATTAATTGTTCGTTTTGATAATATTGGAGGAACTGATGACCATCACGATTTAAACTTTCTTTTCAAAAATGAAATCAAAAGTACAAATTTAATGCAGATTCAATATCAGCTAAAACAATATAATATTAACACGTATATCTAATTTATTGCACACGACACGTTTCCGGGACAACCTTTATCAGGTACGTTCTTGGTGAAAATAATCTAAAAGCTTTTGGGAGCAAGAAAACCAAAGGGTTTAAACATGTTAGTCACAATCGGCTAAGGTCACTTATATCTGAGGGAGATGAACCTTATTTCTAATACCAATTACACTACTTAAGAACCATAAAGTTCAATAATAAATATATCTTCTAAGCCAAAAAGGAAAAAAACATGAGTGTGCGAAATCTAACTTTAATTAGCCTGGTCTTAAATCAGCTATTTCGGAAATGTCTACAATAATAAAAAAACAAAACAAAACAATGTACAATATTAGTAACATTTAAAGTTTGAACATGTTTTACTTACCACACATGTGTATGTTGAAATACTGTTCAACTATTTTGCCACTTTGGATACCTGAACATCTATACATGTCTTCATCACGAGCACTGAAATTAACTATCTGAAGAATTGATCTGCCATCTCCATGACTACTAGAAATCATAAATTTTCCTTTTCCGTCATCCACAGTGTCTCCAACAACAATTGTTGTAGCGGAGTTTTTCCAGGTTATGGGTGATTGTTTATTTCCTTTGTAAGGGCAGACAACTTCTGTTGTGGTATTTGGTTTAATGTACATTTCAATATATTCATAAGCAAACCCTATTAAAATATAAATAATACATTCATGTAGTCTCAATCTGATTTCAAAAATCACACCTCTCGCTGGTTCCCCGTTTACTGATCATATGTCGCGTCGTGGGAAATCGGAAGAAAGCACATTACAGATCACAGTAGAGTTACTATGTGTGGCTACACTGTTTAGGCGCTTTTGTTTTATTGCTCACTACTTTAAACTATTGGGCTTTCCAATCTTTAGATTTTGAGCATCCCTGATGAAGGTTATTCCAGAAACGTGTCGTGTGCACTTAATTTGATATCTACGTTTTTATTACAATCTAATGAAAATGCCGCTTAAGGGACAATGAAAGAGTGATCTGCTTTGCTTGCTGCGAGCATCACAATTGGTCGATTAAGATCATAACATATTTGTGTCATATCAATAACTATCCATAGCATAGGGTAATTCACATGTGACCTGTATTAAGGCTTTCTCACATCTCCCACGCCGCGTCATATCAGTTAAGGGAAGCAAATGAGAGAAGTGATTTATTCAAATCCAATATGCTTCTATGGGTATGTTTTTGTCAGAATTGACACTTGGAGTGATATTTCACAATGGACATTTTCAGGGGCGGATCCAGGATTTCAAGTTAGGGGGCGCACCTAAAATAATCGCGCCGAGCGGAGCGCAGCGCGAAAATGTTTGGGGTATTTCGTGGAAAAAATCCCGATTTTACGCAAAAAAATAATATGTTTTCCAATTTTAGGGGAGGGGGGGTTCGCGTCCTCCCTGGATCGCCCCTGATTTTGCTTATACAGTGACACCTGTCTAATCTGACATTACGAAGAACCAACTAATTATGTCGGATTTGACGGGGTGTCGGAATACTCAGGAGTAAGTATTGCAAGGACATTTTTTCCAATTCGGTCAGTTTAAACTACGCACTTATATTCTTTGTCATAGAAAGGATATTTTACTACCTGAAGAAATAAACAAGATTTACACACTGTTATCAGGCTAAATTTCATAAAAATAAGATAATACTATTTTCACTATTTACAATTAAAACTATCTGAACTGATACTTCGGAGCCAAACCTTAGACTAATTAATATTTCGATTTCAAGTGTATAAGAGACATTATATGGTAATAAAAATTGAGGCCAACCAGTTTCTCAATTAACTGTCCAGTCTTTAGATAATGGTAATAAATATCACAGTTCTGTGTAATTGTAAATATTGCATAGTCCTTAAATGTCTGCTGCAGCTGACCTATGTTAAATTTGAACGAATGAACTTGTATTCAAGAATAATAATATAAACATAAAATGCACATACAAATTGAAAGCAAATACTTGTTCAGTTCGTCTTTACCCCCAGTTGTTTGTAGGAGGGTTCATGTCTTATTTACATTATTTGTGTTTGTTTACGTATAGTGGTGTCCAGTACATATTGTGTTGTGTTTTTGCTTTGTTTTTATACGTCTTGTGTACCCTATGTTGTCAGTGTGATTGGCTATTTTGGTATTATCTAACGTTTATTTAGTAATCAAGAATATAACCATGTCAATAATAATAATAGCGATCGTACTCTATCAATTTTTACAAGTAGACCAAAAAAAAGGAGAAAGCAAATTATTTGTTCATTCTTACATTTTACAAAGGTGCAAAATGCAGATAAAAAGTTGAAAATTATTACATCATGTTCGGAATGTACATTTGGAAAATCATCAATCAAAGACTTCGCTATATAGTATATAGAACAATTTTCCTTACCATATTTCCAAAACCCAAATACGATCAGCAACGTTCCAAGCTGAGAAACCATTGTTCTGAAATATATTAAGGAAATATTAAATCTTCAAATATAATAAGTCAAATATTAGAATGAAGTTGCATGTTTAGTCAATGGATATCACAGCTATTGACTGTTATTAGGTTTATAAACACACACACGCACGCACAGACAGACAGACATACATGCATGCAGAAAAAAAAACAATAACTGAACGTAAATAAAAGAGAAACTTGTCTGGAATGTCCGTGTAGAAATTTCGTAATATTGTACATTAAACACTAATTTTATGATCTTTGGTTTTAACCATGGTTCGACCCCTCCATCCTCCACATACGATACAAGCACACTAATCATTCTCCACATACGATACGAGCACACTAATCATCCTCCACATACGATACGAGCACTCTAATCATCCTCCACATACGATATGAGCACGCTAATCATTAACTCCACTAGACGGTCTCCATTTTGAATGTTTGTTTTTTTTT
>MJUT01042540.1:543569-563209 GCA_002080005.1 Gigantidas platifrons | reverse complement strand
AGTTCCATCGAAATCACGTGATCTGGCAGACGAAAATAACAAAATTTTGACGGAATGGAAATGATTCGAAACAACCGAAATTGTAACAGCAGTCTGCGGGTAGATACATTGCTCCATTCGGACACATTATCGTAATTTCGAGCCAACCAGTCTTTGTTCGTACTCTGAAATTATGCGTGCTAAGAGGAGAAACAAAAAATACCAATTCGGTTTGTTCGAATCATGTCAATTCCGACCACGTTCCGTCTGGAACTTTGTGCCGCTGTACTGGCCGTAGAATTAGCACAGTGTGCTTTAGAACAGCTGGATCTGCCAATTAACTCTATTAAATATTATACAGACAGCAAAGTAGTCCTAGGCTACATCACGAATGACACAAGAAGATTCTATATCTACGTTGGAAATAGAGTTGAAAGAATCAGAAAATTTAGTCTTCCAGAACATGGAATTATGTAAACACGGATCATAATCCGGCTGACTCAGCAACAAGATCACTACCTGCTGGCGAAATTCACAACAGTGAGTGGTTATTGGGACCAAAGCATCTCACTTGTGAATCAAGTAAAAACCCTGAAGGGAAATATCAACTTGTTGACCCAGACAGCGATGAGGAGATTCATCCGGATATCTCGGTTGCAAGAACACTCACAACACTAGATTGCATCAACATAGGAACTGAAAGATTTCAGCATTTCTCTACTGGAAATACTCTAACTCATGACGTGCTCAACACGTTCATGGCCGAAGTTTGCGCCATTGTTAACTCAAGACCGCTTGTACCTGTGTCAACTGATCCTGAATCACCGTTAATATTGACTCCAGCTATGCTGTTGACCCAGAAGACCCAACATAAATTCATTCCTGAAACAACCGACAGGAAGGATTTATACCGTAACAAATGGAAACGGGTGCAAGCGTTAGCCAGCATGTTCTGGTCCAGATGGAGAAAAGAATATCTTCCACAACTCCAACAAAGACAAAAATGGACTGACAGTCAACGTGATTTCAGGAACGGAGACGTAGTTCTACTAAAGGACAAAAGTATATGCCGTACCCAATGGCCGATCGGAAGAATAGTGAACGCTATCAAAAGTTCCGACGATCACGTCAGGAAAGTAGAAGTCCGTATTATAGTCGGAAAACCAACAGTATACACTCGAACAATATCCGAGTTGATTCTCCTTGTGTAAGAAGATTATGTATAATTTATATTCACTGGAATTATGTATCATATTCGTTATTGTTTATTTTAAGTATAGTGATATCAAGTAGATATCAGACGGGGAGTGTACTGTCACATTTGATCGATAAATTAATGAGTTCCGAATGTGTTCCGAACGTTGCTTTCCCCGACACATCAGAGTCCCATATACGAAACATACACGTGGACACGCAGTGAACACTACCCGGGAATTAGAGGGGCATACCACAGCGTGAGTAGAAATTTCAACAATATATAGACAATATTGTATTATCAAACACATTTATTAACTTGACACTATATCATTCCAGTAAATATGAGGAAATACATTGGTTGAGTTTCAACATGCAGTTTGTCAACATTTACGTCCGTGCTGATTCATCTATGATAGAAACCGACAATATTTGACATTATAAACATATTCTACAGTATATTGTGACATCAAATCATCATTATTTTCCCGTTTGTAACCAGAACTCAATTGTGTTATTTAATATTATTTCTGACCGTACACCGGAAATAGCTGATCAACGTACACCGAAACTTGCGTTCCAGTCTTCGTGTGATTTTATGCTAGTATTGATGTTATTGACAATAACTTTCATGTAATTCGGACACTTTCAATATTTTATGCTATTGAATTTATTGACAGTAACTTTCATGTAATTCGGACCCTTTCTTATGATTGTTCCCTTTTTGTATTTTTCAGTTTTTTACCATTTCAACACACTTCACTACGCAACACACATTACACACTATGCATTTGAGGATTTATTAAAGATTTCAGCACCTAGTACTGCATCTTCTTTTTTGAGCCTCAAACTGGTTAAGCTTGCTGGATCCGGTCCAGTACATTTAGTCAATGGATATCACAGCTATTGACTGTTATTAGGTTTATAAACACACGCACGCACGCACAGACAGACAGACATACATGCATGCAAAAAAAAACAATAACTGAACCGTAAATAAATGAGAAACTTGTCTGGAATGTCCGTGTAGAAATTTCGTAATATTGTACATTAAACACTAATTTTATGATCTTTGGTTTTAACCATGGTTCGACCCCTCCATCCTCCACATACGATACAAGCACACTAATCATCCTCCACATACGATACGAGCACACTAATCATCCTCCACATACGATACGAGCACACTAATCATCCTCCACATACGATACGAGCACGCTAATCATTAACTCCACTAAACGGTCTCCATTTTGAATGTTTGGTTTTTTTTTTTAAATAAAATGATTCCACAAGATATAATTCGGGTGTTTCGAATCATGTCAATTCCGACCACGTTCCGTCTTTTTCGTGTCTTCACGTCTGAACACATAGGCAGGCGACTTCCGGTGTTTACGCTATTACTGTGACAACGTCGGCATATCATAGTCGTAGATGCGATATATTATAAGTAATTGTAATATGGAGACGCCAAGGAAACCGCTGAATAAATACTGGTGTTCGGTACCCCACTATCTGTCTTATATAAGAAATTTATACATAAAGGCAGATCGTTTTCCTTTCATAATGCTGACAGCCGCAAATAAAGAAAGAAAACAAATTTAATTGTAAAGAATTATTTGTCTCTGCGTTGAAGTCTTTGGTACAAAAAAAATAATTTAATTGATATCTGTCTTTAACAGAAAATGTTAAGATATTTTTAACTTTAGAATCGAACGTTAAAACGGCACATATCGATTGGAGTTTTTGTTGTGTACATTGACACCGGAAGCTCAGAACCAGCAGTTCCATCAAAATCACGTGATCTGGCAGACGAAAATAACAAAATTTTGACGGAATGGAAATGATTCGAAACAACCGAATTGATCGAATACTCATCTAATAAAAGTACATTAGTTGGTACAAAATGCCCGTTTTGCTTTGAATGAGTGATTAATGTTTACCACCAAGAGAACAATTTTTCAGCAATATCACTGCGACAACAATTTACATTTCGAAGAGATTATGAGAATGTTCACTTTGTTCTAGAACAACATGCTAATTCGGTTGTTTCGAATCATGTCAATTCCGACCACGTTCCGTCTTTTTCGTGTCTTCACGTTTGAACAAATAGGCAGGCGACTTCCGGTGTTTACGCTATTACTGTGACAACGTCAGCATATCATAGTCGTAGATGCGGTAGATTATAAGTAATTGTAATATGGCGACGCCATGGAAACCGCTGAATAAATACTGGTGTTCGGTACCCCACTATCTGTCTTATATAAGAAATATATACATAAAAGCAGATCGTTTTCCTTTCATGATGCTGACAGCCGCAAATAAAGAAAGAAAACAAATTTAATTTTAAAGAATTATTTGTCTCTGCGTTGAAGTCTTTGATACAAATAAAATAATTTAATTGATATCTGTCTTTTACAGAAAATGTTAAGATATTTTTAACTTGAGAATCGAACGTTAAAACGGCACATATCGATTGGAGTTTTTGTTGTGTACATTGACACCGGAAACTCAGGCCCGTAAGTTCCATCGACATCACGTGATCTGGCAGACGAAAATAACAAAATTTTGACGGAATGGAAATGATTCGAAACAATCGAAATTGTAACAGCAGTCTGCGGGTAGATAAATTGCTCCATTCGGACACATTATCATAATTTCGAGCCAACCAGTCTTTGTTCGTACTCTGAAATTATGCGTGCTAAGAGGAGAAACAAAAAATACCAATTCGGTTGTTTCGAATCATGTCAATTCCGACAACGTTCCGTCTTTTTCGTGTCTTGACGTCTGAACAAATAGGCAGGCGACTTCCGGTGTTTACGCTATTACTGTGACAACGTCAGCATATCATAGTCGTAGATGCGGTAGATTATAAGTAATTATAATATGGAGACGCCAAGGAAACCGCTGAATAAATACTGGTGCTCGGTACCCCACTATCTGTCTTATATAAGAAATATATACATAAAGGCAGATCGTTTTCCTTTCATGATGCTGACAGCCGCAAAAAAGAAAGAAAACTAATTTAATTTTAAAGAATTATTTGTCTCTGCGTTGAAGTCTTTGATACAAATAAAATAATTTAATCGATATCTGTCTTTTACAGAAAATGTTAAGATATTTTTAACTTGAGAATCGAACGTTAAAACGGCACATATCGATTGGAGTTTTTGTTATGTACATTGACACCGGAAACTGAGGGCCTTTAGTTCCATCGAAATCACGTGATCTGGCAGACGAAAATAACAAAATTTTGACGGAATGGAAATGATTCGAAACAACCGAATTGTACTGCCCTTGAATTAGGGGCCGTCGTGATCGTGTGGTAGTTACAACTACCTATGTAATGAGTGTCTATCACCACTGAAGTTGGCAACTCGAATCCCGCTCAGGCGATATGTACTCGATACAACATTATGTGATAAAGTTTGTCAGTGACCTGCGACAGGTTGGTGGTTTTCTCCGTGCACTCCCGCTTACCCCCATCAATAAAACTGACCTCCATGATAAAACTCAAACATTGTTGAAAGTAGCGTTAAAGGCCATAACCCTAACCCTTAACCCTGTCTTTGATTTGATCTGACAGAACACGAGGCGAGCATGCTAAACATAGCACCGTCAATGAGGTTGTGTTTTAATTATAGTGTATAGTTTTAAAGATAAATGTTTACATACCTTAGTCCTCTAATCTACAACCAGAAAACTGGAATTGATATGAAAATGACACATTGATTGAAATGAATCAATTTCAAGGAAATATGGAGAGGAAATTGACAAAACAAACATAGGAAATTAATAATCGATTAATTATGATATAAGTATGAATTGAATCATATAAATAGAGATTGTTCTAAATGGTACCAGGAAAATAATATTATATATATATTAAAGCTATATTTTTATATAGCGGGTGTGGTCTATTGGTCTAGGGCGCTGGACATAAGGCTAAGCGATTGGTGCTGCAGTGTATCAATGGTGTGAGTTCAAATCCCGTCGAGGGAAGAACAAAAATTTGACAGCTCAAAGATCTAATTCTAATGCGGTTTGGTTAATTTTCAGACGTACATATATATAAGCAATCAGTGCCTATCACCACTGATGTTGTGAGTTCGAATCTCGATCAGAGCTTTGTGTACAACCAGTGCCGGATTAAGATAAAGAGAGTCCCTATGCTAATCCACGTGTGAGGCCCCTCCCAATTCCCAACCTTCAGGACTACAGGAAGATGGAAGTGTGTTTAGTCAATTTCAATAAAGGCAAAGATGACGATGGGTGCTTAAAGTTCTGCCATATTCTGAAATTGAGTGCAACTGTGTTATGAAAATTACTGAATGGTTGTTTAGAAACTGAAGTACAGTAAACATTATGACAACATAAGTGTGAAGGTCCAATAACAGTGTTAAGTATATTATATACCTTGGCCTGAGTCCCCCTAAATTGTGACGCCCTATCGAGCCTATAAGTAAATCCGGCACTGTGTACATTATGTGATAAAGTTTGTCAGTGATTTACGGCAGGTCGGTGGCTTTCTCCGGATCCTCCTGTATCCTCCACCAATAAAACTGACCGTAACGATATAGCTGAAATATTGTTGAAAGTGGCGTTAAACACCATCAAACAAACACTATATATATATGTATATATGTGTCATATAGAACTTCAATATTCTTGCACAGTATGCCTTTATAAATATTACAGTGAATCAGTAATGTAATAGAAACGTAGATACAAATGTACCTGGTTCTCTAAATAATAGCGTGCGGTTTTTCTCTGATAACCTTCATCATGTACACTCATAGTTTAAATATTGGAAAACAAAATAATTTAAAACTCTTTGGGGGAAATAAAGCCAGGGATTGCGTAAGACTGATTGACCTTAGTTTGAATAAATTACATTATTTTGGAATTGTAACGTTCAAACATAAATATAGACTATGTCAGTGCCTGACTACCGGAGGGGGAGGGGATGGTACCCTCGGGGACTAAAAGTACTCCAGCAAAAACATCGGTCTGTCTGCACCCGACCACTGGGGGTGATACAATCGGGGAGTAATAGAACACCAGCAAAAACATCAATATATCAGTACCCGACTAATGGGCGATTGGTACCCTCGGGGACTAATAGTACCCCAGCAAAAACATCGATCTGTCTGCACCCGACTACTGGGCGATTGGTACCCTCGGAGACTAATAGTACACCAGCAAAAACATCGATCTAAACATTATTATCTAATTTAATACGTACGACACGTTTAGGGAATAACCTTCCGCAGGTACACTCGGTCAAAAGACCGGAAAGCAAAATTATTTAATATTCTTTGGGGTCAAGTAAATCAAAGGTTCTACACAGGATAGCCAAAATCAAATAACGTGACCTCTACGTCAGTTAGATTGACCTTAGTCTTATGTGTCTTACGTTCTGAGTTCCATGTTGTGATGTCAGTTACGATTTCCGCATAAAACGATGCACAGTTCATCTTATCACC
The DNA here is from genome assembly GCA_002080005.1 of Gigantidas platifrons. Classification (NCBI taxonomy): domain Eukaryota; kingdom Metazoa; phylum Mollusca; class Bivalvia; order Mytilida; family Modiolidae; genus Gigantidas; species Gigantidas platifrons. Next base: position 556,553 of record MJUT01042540.1, on the reverse strand, counting down.
AGTTGTTTGTAGAATGGATCATGATATCTTATTTACGTTATTTGTGTTTGCGTATAGTGGTGTCCAATACATATTGTGTTGTGTTTTTGTTTTGTTTTTTCTTCTTCGTCTAGTGTACCCCATGCTGCCAGTTTCTCTGGATTGTTCATATATGATTGCACTATAGGTATTCTCTAACGTTTATCTAATAAATTACATTATTTATCAACTGTAAATTTCAAAAATAACTATTTCCAAGACACAAGGTCAGCGCCGAAGTTCTCACTACTGGATGGATGATACCCCCGGGCACTTATAGTCCACCAGCAAAGGTATCAACCCAGTGATAGTAATAAAAACATAAACATCTAATTGAGTTTCTGGAATAACCTTCATCAGGTATCCACAGTCAAAAGATTGGATAGGCATAACATATAAAAGTCTTTGTAAACAAGTAAACCACCGAGTCTAAGCAGGATAGACAAATTTGACCGAGGTTATAAATGCTTGAGAAAGATTGGCCTTTGTTATAATCATTTACATTATGTTGGAACAATAACTTTCAATGATAAATATACATGTATAACGAGAACATGTTAATTTTCAATAAGATGATGATGATGATGGGGCCCGCTTTGTACTAGACCAACACGCTTATATAGTTGGATTTTTATAGTGCTAGCTCACTGAAGCAAATTTCTGCTGAAAGACATATCTAATTTAATCTAGTAATATTTTTGTTTATCAAATGTATAATGTATAAACACAATTTAATTTAAAATTTCAATTTTTTTTAACTTGAATCTGGGAATGTACATGTATATAATGGAGATGTCCAGAATTAATGTCAACCGCATCGGTGGCGTAATGGTTAGTGTGTTCGCCTCGAGTGCGATAGATCATGGGTTTGGTGCTTCTCCGCTCAGCACACCGTATTAGAGGAAAGAGCAAAGACTGGTTAGCACGGAATCAAGATAATGCGCCCGAGTATTTGTTATAAAAACAAAGTCTGGATTTGATTGCTATTTGGTGATTTGAATAAAATCTAAAAATTCCCACTTTGCCTTAGTACAATTCCCATTTCGCCTGAGTATTTTTCTACCTTTTTTTACCTGTATTTTCAACTAAGGCTAAATGGGAACACACCCATTCCCAGTATTTGCCGAAAGTGAAACCGAATCCGAATTCTAAACCAAGATACAAGATACAAGATACAAGATATTTTATTTTTCCAATCATGGAGTCCAGTACTGAGCAGAATAATCATTTACAAATTAAAGAACATAAAATACACATATGATTTGTAATAATTAAATGTAATTTGAAGACATATTAAGACAATACAAAAGAAGAAAAAAAGAAAATGAAAAAGAAAAAGTTTTGGAGACACACTGTGACTCTGAAGGTCAAGGGGAGACAACCCATAAAACATAATATTTTAAAATATTTATTATTATTATTATTTATTATTATTATTATAATTATTATTATTTTTTTAAAGTAATTCTCTGTTTTCTTTCTTTAAATAAATCAATTAATAGTTTAGATGTTAATGAAATAATTTCTTTATCTTCACATGATAGTAACCATATAAATGTATCTTCTGTTGATAAGTTCTCAAAGTTGGTATATAACCTTTTTATAGTATTAAAATATTTTGCTCTAAGTTATCTAATGGCGAGCAAATTATAAGGAAATAAGAATCATCTTCTATATTTAAATTACATGTATTACAAATTCTCTCTTCAGCATTCAAACCTTCATACCTGCCTCTTTCTATTCTTAAATCATGGGCACTTATTCTAAATTTTGTATATCTTAGAACCAAATTGTAAATATTCTTCTTTAAATTCATGGGCACTTATTCTAAATTTTGTATATCTTAGAACCAAATTGTAAATATTCTTCAAATCTAAATAAGTTTTTATATTTTTTTATATTTTCTAAGCTTGTTTCCCATATTACCTTGTTTGTTAGTTTAGACTTTCCTTCCATTGATCAATAATTTAATCTGATTTGAATATTTCAATCTGATTGGCTAATCCGCCTGGAGAAAATTTTGGTTATACTGGGCCAAGTTCGAATGGGACCCGGGATCGAACTCGCGTTACTCGGGTTCCATATGAACCACCCGGGAAAGTGTTAAAAATAGAAACAATGACGCAATTAAACTTTTGACCTTGTTACTCTTCTAACCCAGCGTCGACCCAGGGTTATTCGCGATCCAAGATGGCGTCAGGGGGAAACGATGCAGAATTGTAAGTTTGTATTATGATCATTTTAGACTTGAATTGTCAAATTTAACATTGATCACATGTTTTTGTTTATTTCAATACTTTTTTATGATTTTGCTTTTGATTGCTGTGTCAATCTCGGATGAGGAAGGGAAAATCATCGTCTTATGGGCCAAATACATTGTATGTACCATGGTACGTGTGTTTACGTTTCTACACGGGAGAGACTTTTCAAACTTTTAATTGTCTTAAACAAGCAGAAAATCATACACGATTTGAATCGAGTAAGCAGGAGCATATTGATATATAATGTTCAGATTTTCTCCCCCTGTTCGTGGTCAATGATTAATGTTAGATTAATGCTGGGAGTTACTCGAGATCGCACAACAGCGTCCAAATGGAAAGTTGCGCGCGCATCCAATTAATAGTAGTATTACGTCACCCAACCCAACACCAGGGTTCCTATCGGGTTCCAACCGAACTTGGCCCTCGATAACCTGGGTTGGTATTGTGACGTCAACAACGTGTTCATCCGCCAACGACAAATTCAAATAGTCACATGAAATAATCGTAATTAAAATCGAGGAATCATTAAATTTTGTTGTAAAAATTAAATTATAAGGAATATTTGAAATTGTTGAACAGGTTATACTTGCATAACCTGGTTTGGGTCAGTTTACGCTTTTCATAAACCGCTTCGTGGTTTATTAAGCGTAAACTGACCCAAACCAGGTTATATCGTATAACCTGTTCAACAATTTCAAATATTCCTTAAATAAATATTTTACTCAACTTCTTTTTAACAATTTGCATTATCAAACAACTTCTTTTTAACAATTTGCAATATCAAACAACTTCTTTTTAGCAATGTGCATTATCAAACAACTTCTTTTTAGCAATTTGCATTATCAAACAACTTCTTTTTAACAATTTAAATTATCAAACAACTTCTTTTTAACAATTTGCATGATCAAACAACTTCTTTTTAACAATTTGCATGATGAAACAACCAATAAATTTTATGAGTCTTGCATGAATTATTTTGTTGAAAAGCTTTCCTAAATTAGAGGTAATAGAGATGCCTCTATAGTTTGAAGGATCGGATTTGTTGCCCTTTTTATGAATTAATGTTATGAAACTTTCATTCCATGCTTTAGGGAAGGTTCCTTTCATAAATATCAAGTTGAAAAGTTTAGTCAAGGGTTCTAGTAATAATGGCATACATTTTGTACTTAATCATTTCATTTGAAACTGAATCAACGGCTGCTGATTTGCCATTTTTTTTAGAGTTTTAATTGCTTTTAAAATTTCATCAGACTTGATTGGTACATTAAACTCATCATCTGAGTTACTTGCACTTAGTGAACTTTTTAAATGCTTTAGCTTTTGAATAATATTATCATGAAATTCATTATTTGGAATATTTTCAGGGGAAACATTAAGGTTTTGAAAGAATTTAATAAATTCAGCTTGATTAAAGGATTCATCTTGGATCCTTTCTGAGCTTAGTTTGTTGAGTAAGTTCCAGAAAGTTTTTGGGTCACTTTTCATGTTTTGGAAAATGTTGTCGCAAATTTGGTTTTTATAGATTTTTTCATCATGTTTACATTTCCTTCTAAATTTAGAACGAAACGAATAAAAAGCTTTGCTGTAGGATCCGTTTTCAGGAAATTTATTTACTAGAGAACAGTATTTTTTAGCAGTTATATACAGGTCATGACAGGAGTCAGAGAACCAGGGCTTTTTATTTTGTTTACTTGACCTTTTCCCCATTCTCTTTTTAACAAACTTTGATACAAGACATGTAGACATTTTCAGCTTCATTGTGGTTAATGATAAAAATGATACGAGAAGTATGTTTTTATATAAAAACATGTAGACTTTTCTTTCTGTTTAGTTCGAATTATTAAAGTGTACAGGATTTCAAAACGCATTCATTTAGGTACCAACCATTTTATTACCGGAGGGGGGAGGGGGAGGCTGAGTTTTTTTTTTTCAAAAACATTTATTTTCAAGTTCCTCTAAAAATATTTTATTACACTTTATGTCCAAAAAAAATATTAAGACTATTCTAGAAAAATTGCCTCATGTTTGTTGAAAAAATTATTTTCTTTACCTAAATGTCCTAATCATGTGTGAAATTTTTTTTTAGTTTTCCTGTCACCTGAAAAAAAATTCTATCAAGGAGAAAAATCTTGAAATGCAAATATATTAATATTTTGAGTAGGTCCGAATTTCGTGGGTTGGTAGTGTAAGGGCAATCATTAATATTTTAATTTAGACCCTACAAGCAAAATGCTGAAGTAAATGCAGTATTATAGAAATAATTTTTTCTTAGAATGGGGTGTAAATACTCTTGTGTACCAGGGTGTTCTAATACATCAGCTACCTTAACTGAAGAGGGGAAAAAAGTTACCCTACATAGACTTCCTATGGCAGAGAGTAGGGGTCACATTAAGCAACAATGGATAAGGCGCCTGCGTAATGTTCGTGCCAATCTTATAGTGAATGACAACACCCGAGTTTGTTCGGAACATTTTGTGGGAGAATACACAGAAAATTTCTTACCAACTTTATTTCCCACAAAACCACCAAAAGATGCCCCAAAGCAAAGGAGACCGTTAATACGTCATTCACTAGAAAATGAAAATCTTGGATTAGAGTTACTTTTTGAGGCTCAGCAAGTTTTTCAGGAATCTAATACACATGATGCAGTCATAGCAGAGTCAAGTTCGGAAGAGAGTTTTCAGGACTCAAAAAAAATAAAGTCGGGCACAAAAGTTAATACTGAAACAAACACCGATCCAGTAATAAGTTATGATGCAGCAAACCAAACTTGTACAGTCTCACCAAGGATTGTAGATGCAAGTACGCAAACAAATTTTCCACACATGATGCCTGAAGATCTGAAAGGTGATGATGACAAAACAAGATTGTACACTGGCTTTATATCCTTTGCAATGTTTTGGCACTATTTCTTAACTATGATCAAACATGGTGCAGATAAACTACATTACTGGGAAGGTGATAAAAGATCAGCAGGTGCTGAGCAACTTTACCATCAGACTGACAACATGAAACCAGGTCGTAAACGATATTTGCGTCCTGAGGATGAATTTTTATTAGTATGTATAAGATTGCGCTTGGGTTTACTTCAAGAACATCTTGGTGATATATTTTGTGTATCGAAAACAACTGTTTCTCGTATTGTAAACACTTGGGTGAACTTCTTGTATGATCATGCTAAAAATTTGGTGCCTTGGCCATCTAGAGAGCAGATTTTGTGCAATCTCCCAAAAAGTTTTCAGGATTATAAAGATTGTCGAGTAGTGATTGATTGTACAGAACTATTTACAGAAAAACCGTCTTCTCTCACAGCTCAGTGGCTCACCTGGTCAGAATACAAACATTCTAATACTTTCAAACTTTTGATTGGTGTTGCACCCAATGGACTTGTAAATTGTATTTCCCGCCTTTGGTGTGGTAATGCGTCTGACCGATATATTTTTGAAAAGGATGACCTTCTTCCAAAATTAAGTCCCGGTGACATGGTAATGGCCGATAAGGGGTTTTCAGTTGAAGATTTACTTCCAGTAACTGTAAAGCTTAATATGCCACCAAGGATTCCAAGTTATCGACAGATGACCACAAATGAGTTTTTTCAGACTCAAGGTATTGCATCGGCTCGTATTGTGGTCGAGATGAAAATGGAACAGTTCAAAAACTATAGAATTCTAAGTGGCACATTACCCCTATCAGAGGCCCATCTAAGTGAACAGATGGCATTTTTGTGCATTGCATGGACAAATCTTTTGCCCCCATTAATGAAATAAATTTGAAATTTGAACAAGTGACAAGTGTACATGTACATATATCAATTGCACATGGATACGGTAATAGTGCTTGGTACAGTATCTGAGTGATAGACAATAATTTGCGGGACATTTCATTTTCTGTCCTATGACTGTTGCAATTTTAAGTGATGGCCCCTTTTTAGTCTTGATCTCAGAAATGACAAGAGCTACATTGTACATCAAATTTGTTGGCATACAAGTAAAATCTTTTGAAAAACAGAATCCAATTGTTTGTTTCATAGGGTTTTATGTCAGTACAGAAATTTTCAGCGATGTCGTGATGACCAGTATTAGTGGTGTGCGAAACCAGAGTGTCCGGAGAGAATCACCGACATTGGACAAGTACAAAATGTAACTGGTAAACCTTATCATACATGTCATATACAAGTCAAGTGCAACCTTTTTGACACTGTACAAAGCACTCGGGAGGATGTGAACTCGGTCTGCAGCAGTGATAGGCTACAATCATCTATACACTGATATACAATTTGAATTTGATTTTTTTTTGTGTTTAACGCCACTTTCAGCAATATTTCAGCTATATAATGGCGACCAGTTTTAGTGTTGGAGGAAGCCGAAGTACCCAGAGAGAACCACCGACACTGGGCAAGCAACTGGTAAACTTTAATTATCACTTGCGGTTGCGAGTCGAGTGCATCCTTTTTTGTAATTTACAAAGCGGGCGCGAACCCACGCCGTATTGGTGAGAGGCTTGTATGAGTTGTTAGATCCAACGACCTAACTCATTGAGCCACCCGGGCCCCTCACTGATATACAAAATGTATGTACATGTAAACCCATTGGCCACCCATGCCCAAATCCAATGAAAATAGAGAAGGAAGACATGAAAAACTTAAACAAATATTTTCAAAGATCTTTAGCCATATATATTGTGTTCTTTACAAATACAAAATGTAAGCAGCATACATGTAAAAAAAATGTATACATTGTAGGTCATAATAAATAACTTCTGGTCTGATGAAATGACTAAATATTTACATTGAAATATATTTTATTTTAATAAAATAGATAAACTAAGCAGTGATGTCGTTAAAAGCCGGCAGCCCGCGATTTTCGCCAGTTATTGTCCTTTTCCTGCCGGCTATTTTCAATGAGTAAAACAAAATGTGACAGAAAAATCCATATTCAAATAGTATATCAATTATTACATCGTATAATTAATTAATTATGGATTTTGCCGGCATATAAATCAACGTTATCTATTATATCAATTCCCGTTTGGAAATCCCCTTTAGTATATATTTAGTCGCTATTTATAAAATTGTGCGTGCGCACCAAACATTTAGTGAAATATCCGCAACATTGGACAGGAAGTAAAGTAATTTTAGCCCCAGGTAATGCCCAGAATGCAGGATATTTCACTGTTTTAGCATCAGGGGTCAAAGAAGGCCCTCAGACACCCGCCTCATTTCTCTGCCGCCTATTCTGAAAATTTTGCCACCTATTCAAAATTTTACTGACAACACTGACTAAGATAAACAAATATTATAAAAGGCTGTTGGCCACTGGTCCCCCGACGCCAAGGTTACATCGTAAGATTAAATTTTGAAACTACTGTAAACTAGAGGCTCACGGGAGCTTGTATCACTCATAATTCTGAAAGGGGACCATCCAAGGACCATTTTGAAGTAAAAAAAGGGGTTAGATTTGTCGAAAAATCATCATTATCGAACTTGACCTAGATATTCATGAGATACACTTACATACCAAACCTAGTTTCAATCTGACTTTTTGTTCACAAGTTATAATTTGGAAACCAAAATATTAGCAATTTTGAAGTATAAAAAGGGATGTAACCCTGGTAAGATTTGTCGAAAAATGATCGCTATCGAACTTGACCTAGATATTCATGAGATACACTTAAATACCAAACCTAGTTTCAATCTGACTATTTGTTCCCAAGTTATCATCTGGAAACCAAATATTTAGCAATTTTGAGGTATAAAAAGGAGCACAAATCTAGTAAAAATTGTCGAAAGATTGTCATTATCGAACTTGACCTAGATATTCATTAGATACACTTACATGCCACACCTAGCTTCAATTTGACTTTCCATTCACAAGTTATCATCTGGAAACCAATCCGGGACACACGGACAAAGTATAAAAAGGGATGTAACTCTGGTAAGATTTGTCANACGAGTCGAGTGCACCCTTTTTTGTAATTTACAAAGCCGGGCGCGAACCCACGCCGTATTGATGATAGGCTTGTATGAGTTGTTAGATCCAACGACCTAACTCATTGAGCCACCCGGGCCCCTGACTGATATACAAAATGTATGTGTACATGTAGACCCCTTGGCCACCCATGCCCAAATCCAATTAAAATAGAGAAGGAAGACATGAAAAACTTAAACAAATATTTTCAAAGATCTTTAGCCATATATATTGTGTTCTTTAAAAATACAAAATGTAAGCAGCATACATGTAAAAAAATGTATACATTGTAGGTCATAATAAATCACTTCTGGTCTGATGAAATGACTAAATATTTACATTGAAATATATTTTATTTTAATAAAATAGATAAACTGATAAACAAATATTAAAAAGAAGGAAAACTACATGCTCAAATGAATAACATAGCATGCCTCCAACATTGTACAATGTAAGTTACATTTATCTAATTTGGAAAAACAATTCAACAGCTTGATGGAGGCAGTCTGAAACAATAGTACAGCTATTGTATCTCTGTTACAATTTCAAAACCTTACTACATCTACATTTTTATGTACACAACATGTACAACCTTGCATTACAAACCAAAAAATGTACAAGAGTTAATGCCACAAGCTTAAACTGATATTTTGTTGTCCCCTGTGGGCCCCAATTTTGGAAAATTAAAATTCAGAATTATTGCACATCTATCTACAGTGTATGAAAATGCAATATGTACTGCATGTACATGTATATACAAATAAACTGCATAAAACACAAACAAAAAATTTAAGACGAGGTTAATATGTTGCACCCCTGTGGGCCCCCATTTTGAAAATCTTCTTGCACATCTACACACAGTAGAATACTATATATCAACAACACCCATAATATGAAAAATGTAAGGAGATTGTGTCGAAATTTGACCCCTGTGGGACCCAATGTTAGAAAATCATTCTAAAACTTTATTGCAAATCTACATTCAGTGTACGGTCAATACTACATAGAAATAACATTCCTAAATAAAAAATGCAGGAGGCATTTACGTCACATAAAGTGTGATGAATGGACGGTCAGACAAAGCCAACAACAATATGCCAACTTTCTCACATTTTGTTCAATGTACATTTGTATGCAGAAGTTTACTACAAAGTTTATATACAATTCAAGTCTACCAATGTAAGTGACAGTCTCTTAAGAATCGGGCAGTGGAAAAACCTACAGTTGTATGTTGATTTAAATATGCATTCACCAATGTACAAAAATATTGGGTTTTCATATTTTTTCTGGTGAGAAAAATAAGTTAAATGAAATACAATTCAGTAGTTACTACATGTACTGATTTGTACAGTGTATAAAAAATATTTCATGTTGCCAGAGTCACATGTACAGTAAATTTGTGTACCTAAATGTCAAATCTGTGTATTTGGTTATCCAGTGGTTTGGTCATGGTTTACTTTCTGATTCTTAACAAACTGGCACTTGAATATTAATTTCAATAGAGTGGGATACCTCTTTTAACCCTTTCAGAAAATATTTCTGGTATCATGCCATATAAATAAAATTTTCTCAAAAGCGGAAGCATGCTTTCTTCCCAAAATTTGTCCTGGGATTCAATTCTCTGAAAATTTAGACCTTTCTTTGTCCATACAACAAAATCTGTCCATCTCTGTTGACAAATAGCCATTTGGCCTTGTATCTGATACATGTAATTATGCTTAGGTTTTAATTTTAAGTCATTGTCCACAACATCACAAAAAAAAGTTGGATCTTTAGCACAATCCAATGGCAACATACTTCTCCATGGGTCTGTAGTTTCACCACTGTCTGATCCATATGGACATTTAATCTCCACAATTCCAGTACCACATTTATCCAGGTAACTAGACCGTCTACACTTGCTCCAAGATATAGAAATTTAGGATTCACAACTAATCCCCTGTTCTGTATTTCAACATTACCACCACAAAATTGTGAATGCTTTTTCCTATAGTCCTTCACGGCTTGTCGTTCATATTTTCTTCCATGCTGAAGGCTTTTCACTGTGCTTGGTGGCGGATTATACCCTCTCAAACTTTTCACAAGACTGTCTGGTTCTGTTTTTTTTTCTTTTGCATACATTTCCCATGTTGGAAGCTGTGATCAAGACAGTTCTTGCATCGACCCAATTTTTATTTAAACTCTGTCCTCTGGTTCCAACTTCTAAATTATCTACAATATCCATATTTACATTCAGTTTGCTCATAAATTCTAAAAATGTTGTCTTACATTCATCCGAGGCAAGATCTACAAAATCTGCATATAAAAAATTTGGTGTAAAAATCTTCAAAAATGAAGAAATGTCTACAGGTTGAGATTTCAGTGTTTTATATAGCACACATCCAGGGTTTACAACTTCAAGCCCTTCAAGTAAATCTGTTAGAAATTGTTCAGGGTCCTTGCAGGCTGATGCTTGGAATGTGTCGGGAAATGGACGTAACTTTTCAGTGTCTGTATTGGTTGAAAATCGAACTTCATCCACACGTTTCGGACTTGGTTTTCGTTGAATAGGTCTAGGTCTGTCCCACCTACACTCCTGAGATGTGCATGCATTTTTCATTTTCACAAGTGTGAATAACAAACCTCCAACGTGTGCACAAAGACCTGCCTCTCCAGCTTTACAGTCACAATATGCACACATTATATGTCCTGTCGACTTAGTAATGCACACATTCAAACTATAGAGACTTGCGGTCTGACCAGTATTACCTACATGCACAATATTTCTCATAGATGGCTTGCACCTGGCTTTGACATAGCAAACTTCAGATATTTCAGATACATTCTGGTATGCTATGTCGCGCAAGAAGTTTTCTGCACAAAACTTCCTGGCCTTTTTTAAATGTCTCTGAAATCTGGCACGTTTTCCTGATGTTGGATTTGTTTGATAAAGAAAATAATTTTCAATATCTTTGTCACTTATATCTGGTAAAATTTCATTTGAAACGGTGGTCCAGGAACTGTCTAGTTTGGTGAAATCCAAGTGCATCCTTCGACTTGGTTGGAGGTCATGATTACTATCACTGAGACTTGAGTCTGAGTCTAATACATTTTTGTAAGCACGAAATACACGCTTTACAAGCACATCTTTTGTTCCGTTTCTTTTCATCCCATGGTCTTCTAACCAACCTTTCAGTTTTTCACTGTCCATCTTTTAAGGTCATCAATAGTAGGTGATGAATTTTCATGGTCAGAATTATCTGGACTATCCAGTTCCATCATAACTGAAAAAAAAAGTTTGAAATTACATACATGTACAATATAACAGTAATACCATGACATACACAAGTAATACAAAATAAAGTTCACATATGCTGAATAATTTTACATGATCCTTGTACTAGAAAACATACTCAATGTACATGCACCATTATGATTTTTGTTCAAAGTTGGCTTTTTAATTAAATTCACTCTGTTTAAGTGTTTCACTGCAGGGGCGGATCCAGGGGGGGGGGCCTAAAATTGGAAAACATTTGATTTTTTTTGCATAAAATCGTGATTTTTCATACGAAATACCCCAAAATTTGTCACGCCTCTCTCCGTTCGGCGAGATTTTTTTAAGTGCACCCCCCCTCCCCCCAACTTGAAATCCTGGTTCCACCTCTGCACTGTTTGTCTATTTTCTATATTCTATATTTTCTATATTCTGTTTTGCACCTTGTCACGTGTAGCATGTATTTTCAAATCTTTGGCTAATGTTTCCAAGTTTATGTCATGATCAGCTGAGGACATATTTATATAGTTATAATGTACTTGGGATGGTTAACTATGTCATTATTACATGTGTACATTTATTCTTTTCATATTGTGAAAATATAATTTGTATCTTATCTGGAAGAAGTCTGAAAACTGAAGATTGTACTTCCTTTCCTATCTAACTTACTAAAAGTCAAAGATTTGTGCTTGGGTTATTTTAATCCATATTTTTTATCTTTGTTGCAAAAACACCAATTGTTTTGGTACAATTTTAGCTCCTACAGTTTTAAGTTTTCATTTAATCACTTTTAAATTTTTGATTTTTCATACATTTGTTTTTGTTTTTTTCCCTTTTAGTAACAAGTAAGCAAAGGAAGTGCTTGTTTTTGACTATTCTTATATAGGTGCGTGTATATCATATCTAGAGGTCACTCATTATAACCACCATACTATCATATCAAGGAACAGCTTCTAAGTCATATATACTGATTATACTTTTTTTTTATCTATTAGTTTAAACCAAGTTGTTTCTTTACCATGAACAGACTAAATATCAAATTGTGTTTCTGGAACATTGGTGGTCTTAAATCAAAAACTCATAATAAACTTTAAGACCCCATATTTCTACAACATATTTTTAAGCACGATATAATTCTTCTTGCGAAGACTCATGTTGGTTATGGGGAAGCTGTGAATATTCCTGGCTATCGTTACTTTCCTATATGCAGAGATCAGTCAAAAAACGGTAGTTATTTTGGTGGTTTAGCCATCCTATACAAAGATGAACTAAAACCAGGTATAAAAATATTACCCATTATGAACTCTAACTTTCACTGGTTTATCCTAAAAAAGGATTTTTTTAATCTTGAAAAAGACATTTATACTTGTCTTGTTTATTATCCTCCACCCCAATCTGCCACCCTTCATAACCAAGATTGCTCTATCCTTGATCTTATTGAAAAGGACATTATTAAATACCAAGACTATGGTAATATAATGTTGTG
>MJUT01042540.1:502393-521896 GCA_002080005.1 Gigantidas platifrons | reverse complement strand
TTTTTTGCGTTGCAGAAATTGTTATCCGTTTCGTTTTTACTTTGGTCATTTATATTAGTACTGTTATTATTCAATTTCATGGTTAATGACAAGGGGGAGTGCACATCTGAATACAGTGCTGAGAAATCTAAAACTTGCATATTTACAATATAACACAAAAGTTCATAAGTACATATAAAATAATCTACAACACTTGCTTGTCTACATGTAAGCATACCTTTTTTGTCACCATTAACCCTTCCGTTCAATATGAACAAGTTATTATTTCTACATAATTCAAGTAATAAAACCCGTTTGAATTTTTTACATTATCTTGGCTACATCGAGTTTTTGACATATTAAACTGATTCAGACAGTTAGCATAATTAAAAATCGTATTTCCAGTAATGTCATGGTTACTGTATAGGACTTCAATAAAATCTAAGTCATTACTGGTCCTACTGTTAAAGTCACCAGTGAGCAAAATATACTTATAATTAGCTGAAAATTTTAGGTATTCTTGTTCAAGTTCGTTTATCGGATCTGGTATTTTATACACAGAGTTTCCAGGGGGGGATATAGATATTACCAATTAATACATCTTCATCAATTTTTAACAAACTTGCAGAAATTTTGATCCAACATACCAATTTACTTTTATTTTCTACAAAAGTAAAATATTTATCTAGTGTTGATTTAAAGCCGAAAGCCACCCCGCCAGATTTAACTTTGGAACTTGTTTTTCTGTTCATTAATTTAAATGTATATCCCGGAATATAAATTTTATCGAAATCATCGGTTTTTGTTTCAGTTAAACAAATCAAATCATATTGTTGGATAAGATCTATAAACTCTGGGTATTGCATTCTATTTAATACACCACAACAGTTTAGTGACAAAATACTAAAATTTAAAGAAAGTGTATTTTTATTAATAACGCTTGTAGATGACTGGTCATTTTGAGTATGACTTCTAATTTGGTTTACACTAAGTTCTGGTATATAGATATTGCTTCGTTTCTCAGAGTTCTCTCCTTGTGTGTCCTAACTCTGTTTCGGGGTGGATGTTCGTCGTCTCTTGTTATTAGGTCGATTGGTTGGAGTAGTTGTACGATTAAACTGATTTCTCTTTTCTGGTGTTTGATTTATGGATTCAATGTACTCGTTGTATATCTGACCATCTACGTAGAGCACATCTCGGACAAGTTTCACATGGCAACCCTCGGCACGTTTTTGTTTCATGACGGGGTACAGAAATTTTCTTGCCTGTTCGATAGCTTCCGGGTATTGCTGATTTACACCATATTGTTTTCCTTTCAGTCTATAGGTGTTTGATAGTACTCTTGCCAAATCTTTATGAAATAAAAACCTAGCTACGATCGGTCGTGGACGACCCCTTCTGCCCGGTAGCGCACCGCTTCCAAATCTGTGAACATTACCTAGTTCAACCCAGTGTGTGATTCTAAGTTCGTCACGCATAAATTGTCTAATTATATCCTCGGTATTCTCGATTTCGCTTTCTTTCAGCCCGGTAAATATGAGGTTGTATTTCATCGACCTGCACTGCAGGTCCAGAATTTTGTTCCTGAGATCGTCATTCTCTTCTTTTACATCACAAAGTGCCGATTTAATTTCATGTCTAAGTTCAATAGTATGATCTTCTAAATCGTTAGCAATTTTACTTACAGACGACTTCATTTGTTTCACATCTTTCACATTTGTTTCGTGTTTTTGCTTAAAATCATCCATAAAGTCACTTATGCCTTGTAGATTATTATTTACATCTTCGAAACTTTTCCTCATTTTGTTTACGTCTTTTCCGATGTTAACGTGATCTCTCTTGATTTGTGAAACTTCTGATTCATTCTTATCACATCTACTATTAAGTCTAGTGAATGAACTTTCAATATCACATACTTTTGTTTTTAATTCGCTCATATTTGTGACTAAACTAGTTAATGTTTTATTAACTTGATTAACCTGTGCCATTCCTTGTTCTATAGTCGTTAATCTTTCATTCATACCTAACAATAGCTGGTACATGTCTTGTATTGTTATATTCTGGTTCTGTTCATCGTAAAGTACGTTTCTACTCTCATTTAATACATTTGATAGCTCTGACTTGTTGTTTCTCTCCATTTTACCCACTCGTATAGAGCCTCAATTTTACAACTACAGGTTGAGTATAGTTCAGTCTGATGTATAATATACCCTGGAGCACAGGTGATCGGTGACGGTCTCTCGGGATTTTACTTATGTTTACTGTTCAAAGTTTTAAAAATTATCAAAAATCACTGAAAACGGTAATATTAACCAAAACCAGGCATGGGCGAAGATCCCACATCACCCCTAGGGATACTGTATCTAACTATTCCCCATAATTATCCATAGGTTTACAAGTAATGATGACTTAACTGAGGAGCTTGTCATAGTCCGTCCTCGTCTTACTTTCGTATCACTCCCCTTAAGACATCAGCAATGTTACATATCTGGCATGCATCTGGGATATGTACAATGAAAAAAGACCACAGGATTTACACAGACATCCTGGCATGCATCTGGGATATGTACAATGAAAAAAGACCACAGGATTTACACAGACATCATGTTCTTTGTATTTGATCTCGATCTACTTTGATTATTTATTAGGTCTAAATAAAATACCTTGTCTTTTGTATGAACAATTATTTATATCCCGTTATATACACGACTATATGGTTTAAAAGGAATATATTACTTGGTTCTATTTTAAGCTTGTCTTATTGTTTGTTATGTTAATTTGTCAAGTACGCACATGTGTTTACAAAGAAGCTAATTGTACTAATCGGTAATATTAATGTTGTAAAAAGAAACCATCATAAAGAAAGATAATTAAAATGTTGGCATGCGGTGAAATATTTATCCAATTACGAATTATACCTCAAAAGACGGCATTGTCATAATTTAGCCTTAATTTATGGTACTTAAGAATGTGCTTTGCAAAGTTTTGACCTTTTTATCTTAAGACATCAGCAATGTTACATATCTGGCATGCATCTGGGATATGTACAATGGAAAAAGACCACAGGATTTACACAGACATCATGTTCTTTGTATTTGATCTCGATCTATTTTGATTTTTTATTAGGTCTAAATAAAATACCTTGTCTTTTGTCTGAACAATTATTTATATCCCGTTATATACACGACTATATGGTTTAAAAGAAATATATTACTTGGTTCTATTTTAAGCTTGTCTTATTATTTGGTATGTTAATTTGTCAAGTACGCACATGTGTTTACAAAGAAGCTAATTGTACTAATCGGTAATATTAATGTTTTAAAAAGAAACCATCATAAAGAAAGATAATTAAAATGTTGGCATGCGGTGAAATATTTATCCAATTACGAATTATACCTCAAAAGACGGCATTGTCATAATTTAGCCTTAATTTATGGTACTTAAGAATGTGCTTTGCAAAGTTTTGACCTTTTATCTTAAGACATCAGCAATGTTACATATCTGGCATGCATCTGGGATATGTACAACGAAAAATGACCACAGGATTATTACACAGACATCCTGTTCTTTGTATTTGAATTCATAGCTATTGTCAATTAAATTACGGGATAGATATTCGTGAGTCAGATCTCTGGTCGGATCACAGCAAACATTATACAATTTGTCTTTATATTTCTCGGCTAAGCATGGATGCCAGACAACTCGGTCCGCGGACAACTTGGACCGAGACATGTCGGCCCGTAAGCGAGCACTAGTTGGCCCGTATGTTAAGACAACTCGGATTGTATCGGTGATAGCTCTTAAGAGTGCATTTACGTCTGTAGACGTTTCCGACTTACGACCTTTAGTGAAACGGTCGCCAGTTCTTTAAAAGAAAGAAAGAAAAACCAATTTTAAATCTCAAAACATGTACCTGTTTGTGTAATATTTACATACTTCCGACGTTCGTTTGGCACTTCTTATCCATACTTACCTAAAGCTACAAAAATAAAAACCGACTCGATATGATTTTCTCTCGATTTCCATCAGTAAATAAATTATTTATTTTCTCCCAACAATCTAAATAACTAATAGTCGAAAAATAAAATAATTTAAGAAGTTGGGAAATCGACAAAAATGGAAAAATTTGTGAAATTATGGGGGAAATAAATATTTGCGTTTTGGGAAGCTGATGGGTCCCTATTTGTTTACCAGTTATCAATTTGCAAAGTTCAAAGATCAAATTAATATTGGTCCTGGTTATTAGATAATAAGTGTGAACGGTATGTGCCGATCAAATATTATTATTTATCAGAATGAAACCAAATTTGAAATATATTGTAATGATAAAACAGAAAGCCACCATAACACCGAAAAAATGTTGAAAGTGGCGATAAACACCATAACCTGGGTAATGGACAAAGTCACTCATTATACATACTGTGACTTTCCAGTGTATAGTAAATGTTGAAAAAATATATTGTGACTTTTTTTCCTGTTACCGGCGGCGACAGCTGAAATTACCGGAGATTTTCGCCGGTTGTCGGCTTCTAATGACATCCCTGAATATCTGTATGAAAATTTAACTCAAATTTTAAATGTTTCAAAAAGATATCCACATTTTCTTTTTAAACTGAAATATATCTTGTAGTCCTTGAAGATGTTTCATACAAAACATTCTTTTTCCTTTTTCAAATTATCTAGGGCATTATAGCGGACATGACATAATATATCTGTGAATACTTATTCATTTTGTTCTGCATATTTACCTGAAATGGAAATGTCAAATTTCTTTCCAAATAAAAATGGATCAATATCAGTGCTGTGATCTCCTCTTTTATCACAAATAATATCAAAAACGTGTAAGACACACATTTTTTATGAGGGGGCAACTGACATTTTCACAGTTTCTTAAAGAAAGAATCATGATTATAATTTTCCTCCAGTACCTTAGAAAAAATGCTTAAATTTTCTTTCACATTTCCTACAAATACAAAGAAAATCGGACATATTTGCAAGTATTTTGTACAAACTCATAAACTTCAATATCATCCAACATTTTCTGAATGAGATGGACATAACCTGTAGATATGTCTTCTTGACCACAATGACTATTTAAAAGGCTCAGGATTTGTGTCAGGGTGAACTTTGTGGCAGTTCGACATCTGCATACTCCTCTGTGACCACATGGGCTTGTCTTTAAGACACCATATATATAACTTTATTAAAAAAAATATGCACCTCTATCAACTTTAGGATATATATAACTTTATTTAAAAGAATATGCACCCCACATATTATACTTATAGCATGTAGGGTGCATAATTTTTTTTAGTAAAGTTATATCTAGTATGTAGGGGTGCATATTTTTTTTAGTAAAGTTATATAGTATGTAATTGTGCATATTTTTTTCAGTTAAAGGACAAATGACACGATTTTTAAATTTTTCACAAAACTTAGTGAAATACTTCCAAAATGCTGTAAAAATAATTTCTTTTTCACTTTCATGTGATTAACGATACGTACAAAGGGATAAACACCCCTTTTATCGCCCTTTCTGCTGACCTAGAAATTATGCAGATTTTGAGTGCGATAACGAGGTTGAACCACTCGTGACGTCACATGCGCCAGTCATCCATTTCTACATCAGTTGATTGATATCGATTAGCAAAACAAAACAAACATCCTCGTGGGTGAAATAACAAGAAGTTTCAAATGGTGTCCTGAATGGAATTAATTGAGAAGTATTTGTAAGTTCAATTGTCATTTATTTATTTGTTTTTTCTCTGTAAAAGACATTTGTGCCCCTAATTAGAAAATTAAAGCAGTGATCAATAAACATGTCACTTGTTTGATTACTGCCCAAGGCTAAAATATGAGATAATTGTTTGAAAAACATCACACCTGTCACCTTTATAATTACAGCTAAGTTGACTCAATTTGAGACATTTTATATAAAACATACCAAATAAATTAATCTTTTCCACTAAAAGGGAATTGTAAAAGAAATGAGAGCAGTATTAAAAAATCTCCGCGATCTGTGACCTCTACATTTTAATGAGCTGAGTGGTCACGTGATTACGTGACGTCACATGCGCCAAAGGATGACTTCCATGATAAACGATCACTTGAGCGATCGAAGGTGAGACAGTAAACAGCCGATAAATATCATGGACAGTGATGACAGTAATATCTCCGATCATGTTGGTGATTTAGACATCCAGCCGTATCAGTTCGAGCCCATTATATTCAGTGATTTAGCTAGCGCTCGTCACTTTCGTAATTGACGATTGATTTCCGAAAGTGACGAGTATTCCCCTTACCCAATTCGTCACTTGAATTTTCAAAAAAAAAAATCGTAGAAAAATGTTTGTAACAATCCATTCTTCTTTTTCATTTGCTGATTAAAGCTAATTAGGCCTAGTCACTACAATGACAATTTTATTACATATTACAAGCCAATCAACGGATTATAGAATTTGTGTTTTTATTGCATAATCTTTGATCTCACGGACACCTGGTTTGATATACCTGGTAATGATAGTGATCCCGACAAAGAATTCAATCATCGATAATGATTTTTTTTATAGTTATCAATATGGCATGAGTAGTGGTGTAAGCTTGGTATGAGGCCACCTTTAGGGTGGCACTGGGTGGCGCCGTTAGATATGAAGCCAGTATCTGGGTGGTGCAAAGTGGCGTCATCAAATATGAGACTAGCCTATGCCACCTTTAGGGTGGCACTGGGTGGCGCCGTTAGATATGAAGCCAGTATCTGGGTGGTGCAAAGTGGCGTCATCAAATATGAGACTAGCCTAGGCCACCTTTAGGGTGGCGCTGGGTGGCGCCGTTAGATATGAAGCCAGTATCTGGATGGTGCAAAGTGCCGTCATCAAATATGAGACAAGCCTTAAGTATGTAAGAGTAGTGACCAGTTCAAAGCAGGTGGTATCATTATTAGACCATCACCAGGGTCAAACAAGATAGTGCCATTATGTGATAAAGTTTGTCTGTCACTTGCGGTAGGCCGTTGGTTTTGTTCCGATAGTCCAGTTTCCTCCACTGATAAAACTGACCGCCACGATATAGCTAAAATATTGTTGAAAGTGGTGTTAAGCACCATGACCTTAACCCGAAATTTCAATAAGTGGTATGTATGAGTGGTCATCTAAGCTATGCAAGTACAGTAACCAGTTCAACGTGTTAATCTTGTATAAAGTCAAGAACTATTTAGCACCAGGTATGCAAGTAGTCTTTCTCAACCAAACCATACTAATTTCATGTGACACTCAAACATTGCAATAGGGTGTCATCAGGTACGAGACCACCAGAGAATGGCATTGTCATGGCTGAAAAATTACTCACTGGACATTTCAATTCAACCAAACTAAAGAGCCATTGAAGTGTTGTTATTGTATGTCTTTTTAAAACACAATAGAAAAAAGAAAGATAACTCCAATTCTCAACTGAACCAAAGACCAATAACTGTCCAAGCTTTGAAATGGTATAAATCAAATAAATAAAAAATCTATATAAAGTTCAAAAATTTAATCAAATACTATATATTAAAGGGATAACAACAATCTTTAACATATATACATATGGCATCACTGTAAAAACATATCACCCTGAGAATATTCATATAATTTAGAGTATTATAAAACACAACCATTTCAAGTAAAAAAAACAATTAAAAATATTCTTAAATTTGTGTTCTTGTTTTAAGCACCAATTCACTGTTTAAAAAATAATAAATATACTTAAGTAGTTTAAACAGAAATAAAACACTGGCATAAAAAAATTTAAATACTGGAATGTGAAACAGGTGATGAAAAAGTAAAAAGTTCTGTAACATCTATACATAACACTTTCACATCTAACCATCCTGGCATCCCTCATTTAAATTTGACGTATACATAACATGCAGAAAACTATAAGTGATACCAACAAACAGCTTTTTTTTAAATATTATCAGGAAAAAAACTTTTGAAAATAATGCACAGGTCATTAAACATACTGATAATGATTGCTAATCTTAAAATTTTAAGTCATACCATTTTCCTCATTAATGGTATTTTATCACAAAAGTTAATCCTATTTCAAAACGAAATATATACAGATATCTAAGCCCTCTAAAATCAATAAAATTCTGTTTGAAAAGGTATCCTATTTAAAATCAAAATTATTTACATTTAAATGACACATACCCATTAAGACATAGAGATAACATTGGAAAAAGTGTGAACTAAAGTGACAATATTTAGTGATAATATTAACATGTACATAACTTAAGGTCTTTTCATAAGAAAGTTCAATCCCATGTTAAACATTAAGATTGAAATCAATGATATGATAATTTTAGGAAAAGTAACAGTTCGAGACAGACATTTTAGAGACAGACATATATAATGAACAATTATGATGTATGAAATAAATATGAAGATCGAAATCACTGACACGTCCATTAAGACAAAGAGATAATGGTGGAGAAAGTAACAGCTAGAACCAAATACATGTAGCTTAGAGGCAATTATATCAACAGGACAAATAACATTTGAATTTTTAAACATCATTTACCAAGTATACTCCAGTATTCCAGGATTAATGCCATCATTCGGTATATCAGATTTTTTATTTCATAAATTTTAAAGTATGAACGTAGACTAGCCGAAAAATCTTCGCAACGCACATATGTGTATTGTTTATCATTTTATTTTAAATGTGTGAACCTGAACTAGCTGAAAAATCTTCACAAAGTACATACTTCCGTGTTACTAAAACAATATTCCATTTCAGTATGTGAAGTAGATGAAAAATTGCAACATTGAACTCATATTTTAGTGGTAATTTTCAGTTTGGATTTTTATATTGGGAAGGTAACTGTTCTCATCATCATTGTAAGTAAAAAATAAAATATCATCTGTACATTTTTATTAAAACAATATATGTAATGGTTATGTGTTACAAATTAATTTTATAATGTCCAAAGGCGTAACTTTCCACAAGATTTATCCAGTATCGCTTGTCGTCGAAACTACACAGTCCTTTTTTGTTCAATAAGTCAATGTAAAGTTCGTGATTTTTACTTCGAATAGAACTCATGGAATTCATGGTGGTGGTTTCCTCCAATAAACAGTTTTTATACATTTCATGACGCAATGTTTGTTTTAATTTCACATTTCGCTATTCCCTTTGCCACTTTCTTTTCTTCCGTGTGTATTATTTCATCTCCCACAGCATCTTTTCTCATTATGTCGTAGGTTAAACTGTACATTTTTGGGCGAAGACCAACCACTTCCTTTATTGGGATACCTGCAAAAAATAATAACGAGCAGGACATTCATACTGTAAGTGCTTCAGTTTTTGTGTCGTCTTATCAATGTGATTTTATTTCTCTGTGTGCTCAGTTGTTTTTGTGTACCCATTCCTTGTTCCTTCGGTATACTGTTGCCGATATCTGATGAAATACATGTACAAATTTATTTTCAAATTATCAATATTTCATTTACGGGTTCATGTGAAATTTATTCATTCTATAATACTGACTGAAATCTACATCTATGTGAAACAGAATTACGTCATCGCGTTCCGTTGTAATTGAATTTCTTGCTACACAAAGTGGTATGTGCATTTTAATAATTTGATTACACCAAAATTGACGGTTTTTGCTTTTGAGTCACAATCTATCTATTTACCTCCGAGTTCGTCTTTAAATTTCCCGGGGACTTTCTTATTTTGTCAGAGAAGAGTTCGTGTGCCCTGGGGAAGTTCGACGTATCCAGTAAGTCTAGCATACTTTTCATGTCTTCATACACGTCTTCTGTTTCGATTTCGTATCACAGAGGATCTAGAATTATAGATAAAAAAAATTATCAAGCAACTGTTTAACAATTCTAAAATTAAATCTAAAGATTAAAAAAATTGCTAAGCAATAAAAATCAAAAATTTAAAATCACATTATAAAATCAAGAATTAAAGTAAACATACCTGTATTGTTAAATAACAACTTTATCTTGTCTCCATATTTGGGTTTCATCACCTTGTAGTGGAAGTGGTACATGAGCCATTTAGAAATATCCAGAATGGCTTGTCCAACATAGATGGGTTTGTTCAGTAAAAGGTTCACTTGTTTGTTCTCAACCCCAACCAGATCTTCGTTGAAAATTTGGCATCGTTGAAAGGATGGTTTGGCCACACACTTTTTCAGCTTTTCCTCCGAATGGATAAGAAACATTGACATTCTTTCACGTAGGTTTTCCAAAAATTTACCAAATACACTGAAAATTATATATATATATTATTAATATATAGTATATATCAATAAACTTAATGATATATTAATATTGTATCATATGATATTATCATATATTTACGGTACCGTTTCACAACTTGGATAGATATGTTGATATTTTAAATAGTAAATTTGAAAACATATTTTTAAAATCACCCATTTTGAAACATTCTTATGGTTAAATTTTAATAAATGACAAAACAAAAAGATGTTATCTACATCTATGTAAAACTAATTAGAGTATTCCCCGGGTCAAATGATTACGAGTGATATTTAGCTTTGGGCAGATGTAATTGTCTATATAGTCGATTATTTCTAACTATGGTAAGTTGAATAATAATACTCAACGTGAATGATAATATAAAAGGGAAAATGTGACATTGTAAAATAAAACATTTCTGGAACAATCTAATCAGGTTAGTCAATTTTGTATATGATATCATACTTAAGAAATATCATACCTGTTACACATTAACCTGACAAAAAATCCTTTTCGAAGTCGTTTTTAGCATGCTTTCTCATGTTTGAGTTGAAGTCGATGTAGGTTTTCAACCAAGTCTTTTGATGAAATCCTAAGATTCTGTGTATTTTGGTGATTTTCATACCCAGTTCTATGTAGAGTTTACAGTTGGGTGTTCAAGGACTGAGACAGTGATGGATGGTGCATTACGAATTACTATATAGGAAAGGATAACCATTTATTTTTCAAGGTAAGTTTTTCTTCATTTGTAAACTGTAACGGTGACATCTTTACATATGATTTTCCACTTCCCTTTTGAATTCTACTTTTCCTACTTTTCACCTTGATCCTTTTTTCAGTCTGTATATTATCCATAATTGGGTCCGGTTGCTGTTTTTCAGTCTCATTGATTTTTACATCACCCTCTCGTTCAATTAAATTATTCTCCAAGTTTTCACGTTGACTGGTGTGTATATTTCTGGCGTCTATTCCTATTCTGTACTTCCTCGTCTTGAATTGATTTAGTCTCTTTTAATATTTGTGAATCCTCATTGGCTTGTGACTCATTGTGTTCTACTGTGTTTGTTTTTTATTTAATTCTTCCTTTTTTATTAACTTTTCATTTTGTTCTACTGTGTTTGTTTTTTTTATTTAATTCTTCCTTTTTTATTAACTTTTCATTTTGTTCTACTGTGTTTGATTTATCTTCCAGTTTTTCAGGTGTAGATTCTTAATTTTTTATCAATGTCTCATATCGTAACTTGGGAATTAATATTAATTCACGAGACATAATTGATGTAGGCTTGAAAAAATATTGGTAGTATTTGTCTTGATTTAAATAATAATTTCTTTCTCTCCGTCATTGTTGATCTTCTGGAAACAATTTTGCGTATGAGCTTCTTGTGTTTCGTTAGGATGCTTTTATTGATATCCGAAATGGTGCACACACCATGAAGAACATTGTAAATAATTTCAATGATTGTTTGTAATTGTGCTTTGGTCAAGATCTTCAAAATGCACGATAGCTGTTGATCTGAAGCATCATTTAAAAATATAATGAATGCTTTCTTGTCTTTCATGTTGTAGGTTGATAGACAATTGTCGACTCTCCGGGAAGAATGTTTGTACGCAACTGATAGGTTTTATCACTTCTTGGCATTAAATCTATTAAAAGGTAGCCAAATTTTCTCTGTGTTGCCAGGGTGAAGCTTTGCATGAAAAATTTTAATTGACCGGGGAAGATCTGTCGTCCCAAAGTACTGATTTGTAATGTGTCACGTTTGTTTGCCATTAAAATAAAATAATGACAGTTGAGTGAAGCAGTCCTCATTGATTTCCCCTTTTGAAATAAGTTTTGTAATATGTGTATGACTGTGATTTGGTGGTGGTGTGAACCAACATACATTAAGTGTACTATCTCGTCACTATTGGCTGCATTCATCATTAATTCATCCAATACCACTATTTTGTGGCCGTGTATTGCACCCCATTCTGTAAGGGTATCCATAGTGGGAAGGCTTTGATGGAAATGTATATTTGGTATTTCTTTTTTCATCTCATCGTATAATGGCTGATACACGGTATAGCAGAAAAATATTTGGGTGGGTGGTATTTTAAACATACCTTCAGCATGTTTTAATATGTTTTTAGCTAAAACTGTCTTTCCCGAGTTACTTGGTGCTACTATAAATATTGAAGTTGGTGATTCAAATTTGATTAAGCTTTCATGCTCCCACCAGTTGTCCATTCTGAATGAAATAATATTACATACTGATTAAAAATGTAGTCCCACGAATATTTTATATGTTCAAATACAAAAGAAAGAAAAGACTGAAGTAAGTTAAATATTTTATTTTTCACATAAATATATTTGATAATTATTTCTACAAATTGACATAAAACAATAAAATCGTTCATCAATAACATTATATACAAATTGATCATTTAAATGATAATTCTCATTGAACATGTCTGTTATTTGGTCCACTGAATAGCCTCTGGTTCGACACATTAAGTAAAATAAACAATATTGTCCGCATACAGTTGTATCTTTGCTTTGAAGTCTTTTACTATTTATTTCGATTCTAGAATAAACTGTCATTAATTTTGTGAAGTATGGAGAATACTTCTCAGGTGAATTTCCATAAGAATCGAAGCATTCCAGAATTCCTTCACCATTCAGGTAAAAGGCAATCCAATGTTGACCGGCTCGTTGCTTGGGGTCCGTATTTGCTATGAAACCGTTTTTACTACCATGTATGATGTGAGGTATTTCATCGGCGGCATATACACCACTGATATGTTTTTTTCATTTCGGGGTCGCATTCGATGGCACATTGAAGCTGATATGTATTCATTCTAAAATAACTCCTCTTTCCAGATTAATTTCAAAATAACTGGGATACTCTGCATACACTACAAAGGCCGTTGCCTTTTTCAAAGGGTTTTTAAAGACTGCTTCAAGGGAACATGTTCCTTGTTTTAAGAGATTAAGATAATGACCTTCATCGCTAAAATTTGGTTCAACGTCAAAACAATACAGGCCAATGCCGCCGACTATTTCATCCCTGGAAATTTGCAAACCGGAATCTCGCATCCATTTATTTGTCACTTCAAACATGCTCGTAAATGCTGGTAATATTGTACGTCCAGGCGTGTAATAATTCAATTGCATTATATTTCCAGACACTGGCACCTGATTTAGTTTGAGAGCAAGCTGACTTAAATTGAAGTGTTGAAAGTTGAATGGATTGAGGGTGTAAGTTCCGGCAGCTGCTTCCGAGTCTACAAATCCAATAACTACTCGGGTAGGTCTTAGTCCATTGAACAAGTTATTATAGTTGAAACTTAAGCTACCACCTGGAATCGAAATGAGACGCACCTCTGTTCTTGTAAATGGATATTTTGCATTGGTTGATTTGAGTTTTTCCGCATGTGCTGTGATGATAGATGGGTTAACTTGCAGCTTACACACTTTCAATGCGATGTCTTCTATGACGACTTCAAAATTTGGAGTGGCTTCACTCGTCATAAGACAAAACTCAGGTCTTGAACGATACAGTTTGACATTTATGGCAACTCCATTTAAAATATATCTATCCAAATTAAATAGATCATGTAAGAGGGGCCCCTCTAAATCACACGTTTGTGACTCTGATAAGTATAGTGATCGATTGTACAGTGAAGTGTTGGCTCCATTCTTTACGTCATTATCATCGTAATGTCCAGCCATATCTTTTATCCATAACTGACTGGTGAGTTGAGATTTCTTGGCGTCAGTTCCATATGAAAGTAGTGTCTGTATCATTGCTTTATAAGGATAGTGTGTTGTAGTAGAAGTGACCAACTTATTTTGTACGGTCACATCTACTTGACCAAATAATGACTGTAGAAAGAGATTCACAGGTCCGACATATTCAGTTGCTTTTAAAGATGATCCATCTGCATGCTTAATGCGAACTCGTAAATACAGCTTACTTCTTTTCAAGTCGACGTATTCCAACGAATTTTGAGCCGCAATATTAAATTCTATTGGGGCGTTCCCAGATAATTGCGAAGTGGATCTCTGTTCATCATAATAAATGCTGGAAACGGCAGTCTGTGTAGGGGGTAGACTGAATAAATCCAGTCCACTAGGTTGTGCTTCTTGAAATTCTTCAGTTGTTAGAGCAGCCATGCTTACGAGAATATGTCTTTAAATGAAGACTTCGATAGTTTTTTCTTTTTTATACTTTTCTTCTTTCGACTTTGTTTAGTAGGTTTTATGATTGTCTTCTTTGTTTTCTTGTGTCTCTTTACAAGTGTTTTTTTCTTGTTCTTCTTGACTTTTTGCGTCTGCTTCCTTGGACGTTTCCTAGTAGGACTGAAACTTTGTTGTGATCGTTTTCTTTTTATTCCTTGCTTAATTTTTGCTCTTTCTACTTCATATTTGGCTTGATCAGTTGATTGTTGGACTGGTGACACCAGCTTGACCGTTAATTTGTCGTCATTTTTATTCTCTTTATGTGGGAGTCCTACTGGCATTATAAATTGTCGAGGGCTTCCTGTCAATAATCCACCTCCCATTTGCTTCCCCGGTTTGTGAGCGTAATTGTTCCAAGGTTTTGATAAAAATGAATCCATTTCTGTGTATTGGGTACGTACATTTTATGCATCATTCAGAAAAATGGAAATGACTTAAAATGAAGTGTAACAGTTGAAAGTTGATCTATAAATGAAGCTAAATCATCTTGATTTGTTGTTATATAGATATCAATGTCATATATATTATTGTTCTTTACAGAAACGTAGTGAGGAGCTTCGATGTTGGCGGACCAATTCCCCCTGGTGGTAGCTGGTAATCTGCGGAGGAGTGGTTTCTTTTCACCTTCAACAATAGACTCTCCACAAATGCTTGAATACAGGTAAATAGTCTCCGCTTTTGAAGTACTACTTACAATATCCACATCAACTAAAGCAACTTTCCAAATCCCTTCAAGTAAAAGTGGTGCATTTAAGTGTGTTTTAAAGTTGTATGGGTTATTCTGGGGAAAATACGTTAATGCTCTGTCACTACTCATTGTAACGTAAATGCTCATCTTCACTGGTTGTGGGTCGTTGGCTCTATGATGTCTTTTTCATCAATCAATTCGTTTTTTTATTTTCTTTTCAATGAACCATAAAGCATTCTCGTCCTTCTCAACTTTTTGTAACTCCGATTCGTAGAAATTACCCTTGATGGGTTCATCCGAGAAGTATTTTAACCTGTACATGGGGATGGCTTGCATTCGAAATCGAGTTCTTACTTTGAAGATTTCTCTGGTGAAGTGTTCATCATAAGATCTATCAAATATCATGTTGATTCGTGAAATTCTAACCATATCACCTACTTTGAAACGATATTTCCGTGCCATCCTGTTTTTCATTTTGAGATTTACTTTTTTAGGTTTCAAGTACATGAAAGCCCATATATCTGCTTCGTTGTCCTTTGTTTACGTCTTTTTGTGCGATATTGTTTAAACTTCTGTGAGGTGTGGCATTATAACTGTCCACGATATCTTGTAATACATCCGCAAACCTGTGAGTTCTCTGTTTGGTGAAATATCGATACATCATATTTTTTATAGTTTTTATAACTCTTTCCACGATGTTGGCTTTTGTGTCTGAATTTTGTGTGGTGAAATAATAAATGCCTTCATTTTTCAAAAACGTTTTCATGATATTATTATTAAATTCTTTACCATTGTCAGAACGAATTGTATTACATTGTCTACCTTTGTTCAGTATATTTTTTAATGCGTTTACAACTTCTGTTGCTGTTTTATTTTTCAGTGGTTCGACCCAGAGATATTTGGAAAATATGTCGATGACAAAGAGGAGATATTTAATGCCATCGTTCTCATCAGATATGTTAGACACATCTGCTAGATCCATATCAAACTGATCGTCGATCCCAGAAACTACGACTCGAACTTTTCGAAAAGAATGTCGGAGTTCTCTTCTAAGACTGTAATCATCTTGATTGTGTAACCATTTCCGGACTTTGTGTTTTCCAATGTGTGTTATACCTTTAGATTTCAATACTTTGTAAAGTTTATCTGGACCTACGTATGCACCAGCCTTGGATAAATTAAAATATGTGTTTTCCAATATTTTGTTAATTGTGTTCATGATGAAATGTTGTGACAAAATGAGTAACACATTGAACCCCCAGTGTTTTTATATTGTGATTATATGTTTGGATACATGTTCACTACCTGGTAAGAATGGCTTCTTTTTAATAACAAGATATTTACCAACATTGTTTTATTTCAGTTTTATCGTGATATATAACATTCAAAATATACACAACACAAATTTGTTACACTAAAAATTATTGTTCGTCCAACGAATGAAGAATTGGCTTAATCAGTAATGGTATCACATTATGAAATGCTAGCATTGTTCGCCTTTTCCTGTTTGTACTGACTCTTTGATTTGCTAAAAATCGAATCGTTCGCTTGTAATGTTTAAGTTTTTCTCTATGCACATTGTTCACAACAAGTCTCCCTTGAAGAATTTTTCAGCTATATCTGAGATGACACGAATCTGGTCTTGGGAAATATGTTCAATCATTTGTTTTCTCTGTAGTGGTTGTGCATAATATAACGCTTTCAGGAATGCAGAATTTTGGAAGATACGTCTGCTCATGTTAAATGTTCTTATGTGACTGTTTTTGTATTACATATTTCAAATATCACTCATCACAAAATCTGTTCTGCAGTAAAAGCAATCTCTCAGCTATACGTTGCACAGTTTCGGATTTAGGTTCATGCTCATTACACCAATCTTCAAACTGATCCAGCATGCTGTTTTTATAACCTAACGTTATATCCATCATTTCAACTTCTTTTCTAAATTTGACAACTATATCATCGTATTTTATTTTATCATATACTAACTCGAAGTAAATGTATAAATGTTCGATCTGTGTCCACATTAAACATGTGTGGTGTACTTGACTTGGATGGTCAACCTCACAACCATAGCAATTTTCCTTCACCACATCATTTAACAGATCTAATATAGTCCTAGCATAGAGGAAATCCAAGGTGTGTTTTAGAAATCGTTCAACCTTTTGTTCATCACAGTGTGTATCCATTGCGTCTGCCTTCTCCGAGTGTAAATATAAAAATGATTAATCCGACTGTAGTAGTAGTAGCTTAAGTTCTATTTGTTACGTCACTAAAGATTGTTATTCTTAAGTTCTAACGTTAAACCATTGTTAAATTGCACTTATGGGACACCATTTTAGCAAATAAACAGTTTTGTTCCCATTTTAAATGCTCGTGTTCGACTAGGTCATCCTTTTCCCATTGTTTTAATGTTATACCACAATAAAAGCATGTTACTCTATCACCAATATCTGTGTAGAAAAATCCATTTTGTATAAGTTCTTTTGGTTTTTGGACGAGTTGTGATGGACTGCTCTCTACTGATGTAATACATCATATCAGGATGACAAGGTTTGAATTGAAACATATTTGCAAAGTAGGAATCTGCGTCCATGTCCATCACCTTGCTAGTCTGGGAATGAAAATTACAATTTCAATGTCAGTTCTCCTAGCAAAATCACTGATGACATTAATATAATCAATCCAATCTCCTCCTAGTTCACAGTCAACGTTATGAGGTAATCCGACTGATTTATGTTTACTGTTGCAAGTTCATCTAAGCACTGACGAAACCAATGTAGTCTATTTTCCTTAGTATCTTTATATGGTGGTACTTGTCTATTAGCTTGATCAACTGTTCCAAAATCCCACTGACTTAAAAAGCATACAATGTCTGGACTCAAACCTTTAGGTGACTTAAATACTTTAATCGTTCCGGGTATTCCTCTATCTTCTAAGACAGCTAGATTTCTACTGCTTTCTCCGCGACGGGTAGAATATATATCAGCCCAAGGAAAGTGTTCAGCTATTTCTTCTGACAAACCATGAGCTCTGATACAAAGACAGTTCACCTGGTGTACTATTGCATCGACGTCTTTTGTTTTCAATAGATTTCTGAAAACAAGCTGTATACCCATCTTGCTTTGCAATGAAACTCAAATGATTGAAATGTAATGCTCAACCCGGTACCTTATATCACTTTCATTCTGAAGTGGTTACTGTACTTACATTGCTAGTCCTGACACCATTACGGATGGCGCTATCTTGTTTGACCCTGGTGATGGCCTTATAATGACGCCACATTGATACCACTTTGAACTGGTCACTACTCTTACATACTTAAGGCTAGTCTCATATTTGATGACGCCACTTTGCACCACCCAGATACTGGCTTCATATCTAACGGCGCCACCCAGCGCCACCCTAAAGGTGGCCTAGGCTAGTCTCATATTTGATGACGCCACTTTGTACCACCCAGATACTGGCTTCATATCTAACGGCGCCACCCAGCGCCACCCTAAAGGTGGCCTAGGCTAGTTTCATATTTGATGACGCCACTTTGAACCACCCAGATACTGGCTTCATATCTAACGGCGCCACCCAGTGCCACCCTAAATGTGGCCTCATACCAAGCTTACACCACTACTGGCATGTACTCAAAATGCCACAGTATGTATTTTAAATGGACATATTTTTGTAATCGTCATTCATTGTACAATAATCGTCACAATGTCCACCACCACAACGAACTATTTTTGCCACGTTTCATTTATTAAAATGTCGACATCATCTTTACTGAAATATTATCCATTACTTAGTATTTTGAAAGTGGTTTTCTCGAAAAGTCAGAAACTTAAAAAATGAAAATGGCGCGATCAACAGGAGTTCGCAATCCACCGAAGCTACTTTTAACCAAACAAACTTTTGATGTATTTATTCTCATTTCTGTGAAATGAAATCTTAGTTCTCATATGGTTGGCCATGCACTGCACGAGGACGCACAAGTTTTTTTTATCGATCAGCATCCAGGTAACAATTACGTTCTATTTACAGAACATACAGACACTGTCTGCAATTAAAAAAAATAACTACTAACTACAGTATTTTTATTCTAATTGTTACATTTTGATTATGAGGTCTGAGAAATAATTATTTATTTTACAACTTGCTTCAGTTTTTGACGTATGTTCTATACATTTGTATATTCATTACCTACACAGAGAAGTTGGACAAATTGTCAGATACATTTTTTTTTCTGCTGAAGACTACGCAAATACGAGTTATTACAACTGTTGTGGTACTAGACCAAAGCACATTTCAAAAAGGGTGGGGAGGGGGTTATTACAATTTGTGTGGTATTAAACCAAAGCACAGTAATATTT
>MJUT01042540.1:491409-501928 GCA_002080005.1 Gigantidas platifrons | reverse complement strand
CCCCCCAAATTTACGAAAGTTTTATAGATGAAAGGTGACTGTCCTACGTAGTGCCTCATATGTCCCCCTTTTTAGGATTCTACTTCTACATCTAGTAGACCAAGAAATATTTATCAAGTGATTTATTTTATTTTAATCATTTTTTAATACTGCTCTCATTTCTTTTACAATTCCCTTATAGTGGAAAAGATTAATTTATTTGTTATGATTTATTTAAAATGTCTCAAATTGAGTCAACTTAGCTGTAATTATAAAGGTGACAGGTGTGATGTTTTTCAAACAATTATCTCATATTTTAGCCATGGGCAGTAATCAAACAAGTGACATGTTTATTGATCACTGCTTTAATTTTCTAATTAGGGGCACAAATGTTTTTTACAGAGAAAAAACAAATAAATAAATGACAATTGAACTTACAAATACTTCTCAATTAATTCCATTCAGGACACCATTTGAAACTTCTTGTTATTTCACCCACGTGGATGTTTGTTTTGGTTTGCTAATCGCGGCTTTGTTATGGAAATTTCGTATCGATATCAATCAACTGATTTAGAAATGGATGACTGGCGCATGTGACGTCACGAGTGGTTCAACCTCGTTATCGCACTCAAAATCTGCATAATTTCTAGGTCAGCAGAAAGGGCGATAAAAGGGGTGTTTATCCCTTTGTACGTATCGTTAATCACATGAAAATGAAAACGAAATTATGTTTACAGCATTTTGGAAGTATTTCACTAAGTTTTGTGAAAAATTTAAAAATCGTGTCATTTGTCCTTTAAGGGTGTAGACCTGGGTTACCCTAAAATTTTCCCATCATTCAATTTTTTTTTAATTTGCATCATGGAATAGTTATGTCTAAATACATTATCTACCAAAGTTTCAAAAAATTTCACCGTGCCGTTTTCTCCATAGCACATCCTAAATATAGCAATGTTGGGGGTGTTCTTGACGCCAGATGGTAATACTAGTTGCGGAAGATTCTAATAGATATGCACATTTATTTCTGATTGAAAGGGAATATTTTGGCTTTATTACACTTGAGAGTGTTGTTGTTGAATAGATATGAAATATCTAGCATATTTGAATATCCTGTTTGGAGATAATCACGTGCAAAACAGTGAAAACTGCAAAAAAGGGGGGATGCCCGGAGGACCACCTTGGTATTAAAAATCGGATTAAAAAAAATCCTGTCATTTAATTTCCACCAACAAATGTCACACTGAAGAATAGACATATAGATGTTCCAGACCATACGCGTATTTGGACCGTACGCGCACGGTCCGGACCGTATGAGTAAACTCGTACGGTCCGACCATACGCGTATGGTCCGACCGTACGCGTACGGTCCGACCGTATGAGTATCCGTATGAGTTTTTTTCAATACTAACATTATATCATAAACTTTTATTTAGTTTTACAAATTACATTTATCATATTTATTATTACTTTAAACAAAACACCGTCACCTCACGAAAAGTAAACAGTTTTTGAACTATAATGCAATTTTAATTGTCTACCTGAATCACATTTTCGCATGCACGCCCAGAGTGATACTTTCTACACTTTCAGGTTTTGTTCATTAATGTTCCCTTGCATTTACATCTTTTGCTTACAAGAGAAAAACTTGCTTCTTTTGCAGCAGCATGCAGAGAAATTTCTTCTTTTTTCCAATGCGAAGTTTCAACCTTATGTGTCAAAAGTTCTATATCACCCATATCATAACATGAATTTAACACATCACATTCACTTGATAATTTGTACAAACTTGCATATTTACCAATAATATCATCAACCCTACACAATAATCGTGGTAGGTCACCAGATACCCAATCAACAATAGGTATTCTTACAGTTACAAAACTACCTTTTTCAATTTTTGCATTAGACTTTGACACTTTCTTATATTTTCTCATCGTATTTTCAGCAGATTTGTTGTTTATAATTTCTGTCAAACATCTGTCTTATCCTGTCGTGAGTTGTAATTTGTCCGTCGTCTGTTTTCACGGTACAGTTTCTGTCGTCAGTAGGGTCAACTATAATGTCGTTCAGTACCATAAAGTCATCAACTGCCATGAGTTCATCCTGTATATGTCTGTAATCTGTAACATCGTAAGTCTCGATCAGTAGATATTTCCGTCGTTTCAGTTCGTCTTCGTTTTCGGGTCGGTTGTACATGTACGTCAGCCATAACGGAAAACACGGTAGTCTGAGCAGCTTAAGTCGACCATCGAATCCCCGCGGGCACTGCTAGTCTCAATTTGTGCGTCAGTCACAGTTCGTGTCTGTGAACCTGTCTGTTCATCTGTATGTGAATCCGTCTCGATTTCTGTCTCCGAGTTAGTCTCGGTTTCTGTCTGTGAGTCGGTCTCAGTTTCTGTCTGTGAGTCGGTCTCAGTTCCAGTCTGTAAGTCTCCGTCTGTGTCAAACATGTATTCGACCTAAATATGCTTCAAATGTTTCTTCCCACATTCTGTTTACTGGCGATTACTTTAAAAACTTTATTAAATTTTAAACTATTTTGTTAACTGCGAGTGAGCAGAATTCACTTATTACGAACATACTAAATTCAAGACATGTAAGTTTGTAATAGATTAAATTATACTTATTTCTAAATTATACAACTGCGATAATTAACTTTTTTTTTAATATATATTAGATTCGAATAACGTTGATCTGTAAAATATTTTTGAAGCCTCGATAATCTCTTAAAACTAGGCAGACCGTATAGGTATTTTGAAAAAATACGCATACGGTCCGGACCGTACGCGTACGGTCCAAATACGCGTATGGTCTGGAACATACACATCATTGCACCAAATATTACAAACTTTTACCGTCAGATTTTTCAAATATTTAGATTTATGTTTTTCATGGATGGCACCCAGAAAATGAAATTGTGGAGGAAAGTTATCACACAACCATCCTTTGCTAATTTCTTTGTTTGTGAGATAAAAAATAACTAGTTACCAATAACAAAAAGCTTTTGAATTCTTATAATTGACACAGTGGATGTCCAAATTACTAAATGACTGCCTTTGTCTTTTTTTATTTTCAGGTCGGCTGGGGAGGGAGAGGAGTGGTTTAAGGGTGACTCTACTTGATTAATTCATAACACACACAAAAAAAACCCCAAAAACACAGACAGCCACCCAGCTGTATTGTTATATTCCTTCACATTCTGTGCTCCAGTTGTATTCGTTTGATTCTGATTATTCTTTAGTTGTCTTATGAGAAGGGGGCGGCGGTATAAGAGAGGATCAGATATTACAATTTTTTTCCCAAACATAGCTTTCTATTTTTTTTACTACCAAAAAATTAATTTGCTCTATAGTTTCATAATATTAAAGATTCTGGTGTATATATTTAATTTTTGACAAACCCTTGAAATTCAATAGAAAAAGGTTGTCACACAAATTGTGTTACATTTCTGGCATTTTTGACAACATATTTCGATGAACATTTTTTTCTGGAAAGAGATATTTCGATGGTATTTTGTGGGCACCGGCATATAATAATAACACACTGCCTGACATTGGCATAAGCAGCAATAAGATATAAAAATACAAGAAGCACAGCTATGGAAAGGTAAATGGAAAATGAGTTTTTTTAACTGGCCATATCCAATGTAAACAATCTTTGTCACCAAGAAGCTTGGAATTGAGGGAGAATTTTCAAACGCACAGATGATCATATATTTGAGAAGACACTGAAAATAGAGTTATCTCCCATACCCCAGGCCTACACCCTTAAATGGAATTCCACAACTACATATCCAAATATTGTGAAAAAAAACTAGTGCTCCATAGAAAATATCTAACATTATGCATAATTTCCCGGCATATTATGTATGTAACCACTTTTTACACAAAAATTATTTTTCATTTTCCTAAAAAGAATAATTTTATGTTGGCAACACCACGGACTGAAAGGTATGAGGAGGTGCTACATATCTAGAAATATTTTGTTTCATGGTGGTTTTCCCGACTGCATATTATGTGAATATGTCATTGTAATGTAGGAAAAACTAATAGGCTAAAGCAAAACGGGAACGAAAATAATTGATGTCACCAAAATATGAACAGGAAAAAGTGCGTGTATTTTGATAATGACCCATACACCGAATCACAAGGAACTCCTGGACGCCACGTGCTTACACTTAAAAGAGGTCAGATTGAAACTAGTATTGCAAAAAGCCACGATGCTAAGATCAGGAGTGTCAACCATTTTCTATTTCTTCTGTGTACGTGTGCTAGTGGAAACATTATGGCCAAATAACGTTCTACAGAAATCAGAAGTAGATTCAGCACAGATGATCCCAAAAACAGAATCTGAAAAGTTTCGCGCAATAAACATGTCCATTTATTTTGGCGCAAATCTTCAACCATTACAAAACTGATGTCGTAAGGGATCATAATAAGTCCAACTAGAAAGTCTGATACTGATAGATTTGCCACTAATATATTCATCCGCGTTCGTAGTCGTCTAAAACGAGCAATACTGAACAAGATTAAAGAGTTTCCGAATAGTATAGGCACAATTAGTATTGCTTCAATTACAAAGAAATAATTTGCTAAATACACATATTCTAGTACAAATGCATGCTCATCCGCCGTATCATTATTCTTTGTATAATTGTCCATGAAGAGTGTATCACTTTTCATTCTGTTTTTTCGATTTTATCAGCAAAAATAATCCATCTAATCACATAATGCTAGAATTCTAGATCGTGTTTTCAAACCCATTTATGTACTGTAAAATATTACTTCACGAATGGCAAATAACGATGACCTGTCCAGTTAATAATTAAGTATTATCAAACTACTACCATTCGTTAAATAAAGTCTATAAAAAGAGGTGAACGGTTTGTTGATCTAGCTAATATAATTTGTTGCAAAATTATTCAACTTAGATAAAATATGACATTGTTCAGCTCACATGATCATTAGTCATTGTAATGATTAAAACAAATTTAACATAATATTTAAACTCTAGCAATTATATTTTATGTAGCAGATGGATGAAGGTAAACTGTGCGGGCTAGAGGGCATTACCACCTGACATTGTCTCTGCTTCTTCTTTGTATCAGTTTAAATCTATCACTGATCCAAACCCATTACAACTAAAGATTAAACAGTTTCTATTTTGTATTTATGTAAATACGTTACTATTTTTTGAATTATTTTTATTCTTCAAATTGTAAATTATGGCCTGTTCACACGGATGCTTAGTTGTCATAATTTATGAAGTATTATTGTATAATGGTGATGTAGATGCCGATTAGAATTAATTTAATTAAATGCCTAGTAGCAAGTTGTTTTTAATAATTATTATCTATCATTCCCATCAATATTACAATTTAGAATGAAATGAAAATTAAAAAGAAATGCCACACTGACGGAACTATTCCAAAATCAAATATCAAAATCGTAGAAAATAGGCAAAATATATAACCCTAACACACAAATACAGGACCGCTCACAAAATGACACTATCTTTAATCATTTGTGGAAAGGAGTACTAGAAAATATCAGCATAGCAAACAAAAATCTGATTGTGTTTAGCTATAATTGTAGACATTACACAACACATTGCTGACATAGAAACATGTTATCAAAAAACAACTCCGTCGTTCAGTATGCTACATCATGCACACAGAAAATGTATATACATATATATGTATTACCGTTGGATCCAGGTATCAAGAAGGAAGGATTGAGATTCCATTAACCGACATAGCTTCTCCGTGACCTGAATTTTCAAATCCATATTTCGTGTGGAAGGGGAGGGGGGTTAGCTCAGTGAATTCAATTAAGATGAGAGGTGATTGTTCGTTTTGTTGATATTGGTGAAATTGATGACCATCACTGTTTAGACTTTCTTTTCATAGGAAATATCATTAGAAGTTTATTATTTCTGGAAGATCTACTTTCTTGATTTACTGATGCATAATTTATAGATCTATTCGAATCCAACCATTAAATGAATGTTGAATGCTTACTCAGATTATAAATAAACTGTTTCTCTATTTCATATTATTTAATTTAGCTATTTAAACTAACTAGATTTGGTGAGGTACATATATTACTCATCGTTTTTAGTTTTCAATGTTGTGTTATGGGAGTTTTCTAGCGTTTATTTGGAGCACATGCAAATAAGTATCAGTTTGTTGTGAGTTTTCGCTTGTGATTTGTTAAAAACAATTTGTCCGACCCGTACCCATTATCTCGGTTTATGACTATGAAAGCATCCGACCATATGTCCGTCCGTTGAAACTAATGCTAATAGTCATGAATATAGCTAAAATACTGCTCTATGCGTAAATTCTGTGGACAAATTTTCCGCATCATCGGTGCACGTACACTCGACTTCACTTGTATGTGTTTACGGTTAGCCTACATATCTACTTAAATTTCTTCTACTCACTCGACTCTACTTCTTTTTTGTGGATATGTCTACTGCACGCAAAATTGCATATTGTCGTTCAACTGTTGTACATGTGTTGTCATTGAAACATGATGGTTCATTTCCTGCAGCAGTTTATTGACTTAATTCATCCTTCATCTTCATAGTCATGAATATAATTGTCAGTAGCAACTAGATTAAACCAGATGTTCTCATGAGCTCTTATCGCTTTGTGTCAACATTAAACACAGAAAGCATTCCCTTATAAGTGAATGATCATATAAACCAGATGCTACCATGAGCAGATATCGCTAGTGCCGTCTTAATGCATGGTCACGCTGGGAAGTTGCCCGGGGTACCCACGAGCATTGAGGTCCCCATGCTTATCAATGTTTGTTGGTACGGCATGTTATTTAATGTTTAAACGCTGATTTTGTTGGAAGTGACAATACAATAAATATATGTTTAATTTTATCGACCATTTACATCTTTATTCATGCGAGTGGTTGTGGTTGATGTAGGAAACCAATCGTGTCCTGTGGTGTGGGACCTATAATATTATTCTGTTATCCTGTAGATACCACTACCTCTGATGTATTTGGTCAGTGCTAGTTTGTGTCAAAATTCCTTTAATTATATTTTTCTAGAATTCCACCACGGAGTTAAAACGGGTTGTGTTCGGAATTCCAGCAGACTCACCTTTGAGTCACCAAAGTTACATCATGGGTGACAGTTATTTTTAGTCTCAGGTGAAATTTACTAACAAAGTTCACCTAATCAAACCAATGGTTCATTATAACATTATAACTAATTCAAATACTGGTCTGAACCGAGACTGAAAATCATGCGCTGTAAATCTCGGAGGAGTTTCTGTAAAATAGAAAATGACTTTTTGTATGCTCCCCTCTCTGTCAAATCAATAATTGATCTGCATTTCCTTTATATATTTCACAAAATGAGAATAGTATTAACATATTGATTGTAAAGGCTATTTTTAATTGCATTTTTTTTCTTTTCTGTTGTTGCCATTTTCTTCACTAAACATCACGTAATTATTAATACTTATAAGATTCCATAGGTAGCTCAAACGTAAAAATCAAGTCACATAAGGTAACTGTTTGGGTACAGAAAGTCGAAAATATCAGCCATGGTGGACATGCGAATTAGATTTTTAAGCGCATCGCTGACGTAATGGTTAGCAAAGCACGATGGTGAGTCCGGTAGATCTGAGTTCGAGTCCCTTTCGGGTCAAACCAAAGACTATCAAAAGCACTAAGGAGTAAGATCAGAGACCGGTTGGCATGGAATCAGAATAATGTATCCGAATGGGAGCGACATAATTTACGCGATGACTTTTGTTTCAGTTAGCTAGCACTTTAAAAATCAAACTCGGTGTGTTTGTGTAGAAGAAAGCGGGCATCATCATCTCATCAAAATGTAACTTGTTCTTGTCATAACATAGATAAAAAATTGTTCGTTTCGTGTTAAACAATAATCACCCACTCACTAATTTCATATTATCGACTACAGGATGCAGCGAAATCAACGTGATGAGCCTTTTTAATACTAATCCAAGAGCTAAACGTAGCCATGGTCATAAAAGAATTCAACATCCGAATGTTAAAAAGTCCTCTAAGCCAAGACCGTTACAAGATACATTTAATGATTTACTTTCTAATATACAGAAACCTCTTGGAATTCATCACATTCGTACAATCTTATTTTCACTACCTGTAAACTACCTCAAAGATCTTAGGGATTTTCGACTTGACAAAGGAGGCGTAGATCCTTTTTCTCCTAAGTACAGATTGGCTAGTATTATACGGTTCTGACGTGGCGTCTTTTCGTCTTTTCAAACCAGTTCGATCTTAACCTCTTCATGATAACAACAGAAAATTCCTCCATATTCCGTTTGCTGACAAAGGAATCGATGCTATTAACATCAGCAACATTCTTAATAGAAAAGAGGTCGTAAAGGAAATTCCACCATATTTCAAAAACCAATCTGTTCCCATTGTCTCCTATAGCTACACTAACAGCATTGGCCGGAAATTTTTCAACCACAAAGATGCATTGCAAGATATTAACATAGAAGAGTACCTCAAGAACCCTTTGACTTGTGACTGCTCCCACTCTCCTTTTCAATACACCCCATCTGGACATGTAATCACTGGTGATCTGAATATCATTCAACATGAGAGTCTCCGAAAGGTGATTTTTCATGGTCCTAAATTCAGAGAACCTCAACACATCAATTGGAAACATAATTTCAAGAAAATTATGGATGTTGTTGAAGATTATGCCAGAAGGTGGATAAAGAGAGAAGTAGACCAATATCCTGAGTTAGAGTCCTTGTCAGACTGGGTTAGAACAATCAGGTCTCTAGTACAAGGTCGGATTCGCAAACTCAAAAATTGTGTTAATAGTCGACCTAAGTCTGTATTTAAAGACCAAGTGTCTTTCCTCTCTTCATGACAAATATGTTATCGTTCCTGCGGACAAGGCTTCCAACAACATCGTGTTTGTATGTAAATCATATTACTACGAATGCCTAATCAAGGAATTATGCATAACTAACAACACCTCTGGTAATACCACATACAAAACAAACTTCGTTCGACAAAGATAGCTAACCACAGATCCTTCATGACCTCTTTAAACATTCCCTCTGGTAAAGAGTCTGAGGATTTACCCTATTTGTATTGGATACCTAAACTCCATAAGGCACCATACAAAGAAAGGTACATAGCGGGATCATCAACTTGTTCGACGAAAGAATTGTTTATTCACCTGACAAAGATTCTGTCTGCAGTAAAAGAGGGACGGAAATATTGTAAAACTGTTTACTTGCGTAGTATGTGGATTTTGAAAAACTCTAAAGATCTTTTGGATAACCTTAAATCAAGATCTTTTTCTCAGGTATCCTCCATCAATACTTTTGATTTTTCAACTCTGTATACCACCTTACCGCATGACAAATTAAAAACCCGCTTAAAAGAAACCATTCAAAAAGCTTTCAGTCATAGAAACGATGGCTCAAAATTTGTTGTGTTAGGCTACAATTCCACATATTTTTCAAGCAAAATTCAAAAAGGTAAAACATGCTACTCCGAGGAACAAGTGATCAGTATGCTGGAGTTCCTCATCGATAACATATTTGTCTCTTTTGGAAGGACACTGTTTCAGCAGGTCGTCGGCATACCAATGGGTACGAATTGTGCCCCTCTTCTAGCCGATTTATTTTTATACTCATATGAGTCGGAGTTTCTTCAAAATCTTGTAAAAGATAAGAAGATTCATGAAGCTAGAGCCTTTAATTTCACATACAGGTATATTGATGACGTTTCATCTATCAATAATCCTAGATTTGCAGAATTTCTTCCATTGATATATCCTCCAGAGCTGAAAATTAAAGAGACCACAGATACAGCTTCGTCCGCATCATTTTTGGACTTATACCTCGAATTTGACGACAGTGGTCAACTCAGTACTAAAATTTATGATAAACGGGATGACTTTAAAATCAAACATTTTCCAAATATGTGCAGCAATATACCAGCTTCTCCTGCATATGGTGTTTACATCTCGCAATTGATTCGTTATGCAAGGGCCAGTAGCAATTATTCTGATATCTTGAAATGTCATCTTTATCTGAGAAACAGGCTACTGGACCAGGGCTATAAAAAGATTCGCCTTATTCGATCTCTTAAAAAGTTTATATTCTGATACCAAGATCTTGTAGAAAAATATTCTGTCTCTGCAGAGACGATAATAAACGATGGATTTTCATAAAATAAATATGAAAATGTATAAAGATAAGGATTAAGTAATCATGGTTTAGACATGACGTCATTTAACATCTCATTTGAAATCGAATTGTGTAAGAAGATGCTCGTTTAGTTAAACCGCTCTGCAACTGCATTTTCCCTATAATTCCATTTGAATGAATAACACAATCGTATGATAATTGTAAGTCCCAAGAATGAAAATAAAAAAAAAATGTATGTAAGAATAATTAGCCACGTTGATGTCGTAAAACTACCCTCAAAACAATTGGGTGTGTTCGATTTATTAGGTAACAGCAGTCTGTTTGATTTAGTGATTCCGCTTTCAAATC
>MJUT01042540.1:399599-416510 GCA_002080005.1 Gigantidas platifrons | reverse complement strand
GTCATTGACATCAGAAAAAGATGAAAGTGAAAATAATGAAGCTTGGACAAAACTAAGTCGCAAAGAGAAAAAGAAAATGCGAGATGTGTTAAGAGCAAAGGCTTGGCATCATAAATATCCAGAAAAGGGAAAACAAAGTACTAATACTGATAGTCTAGAAGTTATTAAGTGCCAAAACAATAAATCTATATCTAATACCTAAAAAATAAATGGGACATTAGATGTCATAGATTGTCATAGATGGAAGCTAGAAGGAAAATCAGTAATTCAAATAGATGGTCTACCAGTGAATTGTGACATTTCAGCTTTACAAGATTTGATTGCTTCGTATGGTACAGTGATTGATTCAGAAAAGAAAGTTAGATCTCAGTCATCATCAGTTAGATTTAGGTAAATATATATTTCAGCTGATTATCAATTGCATTTAGGAGATAACTGTATTGTATTTGAAAATTTCATGGCATCAATTGGAGATTTGATGGTTGCAAACTGAGTTTACTGGCGACGCGTTAATGGAGACAGTAAACGGATATTTGCGACCATTAAATCGACAATTGATGCCATGAAATTTCAAATACAATACAGTTATCTCCATTCTAATGTAATCTTTTGTAGGATAGACATACATACATCATATATGTATATTTTCGTATTATTGACAAGATGACATAAGCGGTAATCAGCTGAAATAAAAAAAAATATTGCATGCTACATTGTATTTCAACCGTGGAATTGGTGAAAATTACACCATTAAATCAACAATTGATGCCGTGAAATATTCAAATAAAATTCAGTTATCTCCATTCAAATGTAATCATGTGTATTGCTACATTGT
Source organism: Gigantidas platifrons (assembly GCA_002080005.1). NCBI lineage: Eukaryota > Metazoa > Mollusca > Bivalvia > Mytilida > Modiolidae > Gigantidas > Gigantidas platifrons. The sequence continues at coordinate 415,675 of MJUT01042540.1, read as the reverse complement.
TGACAAGATGACGTAAGTGGCAATGGTCTAAAATATCTCGTGATTTTCAACCGTGGAATTGATACCATGAAAATAACAGTATTGTCCAATCACAAACCAGGGATATTAAACAACTACATTAGAATATACAATATCTATTGATATATATATATATATATATACATCTATAACAGCATCGGTCACTCAGGTGTAATGGTTAGCGTAATAATATTGTCTTGAGTGCAGTAGATCGTGGGTTGGAGCCCTGATCCGGTCAAACCAAAGACTATAAAATTGGTACTGTAAATTCAGACATTATTGCGATCTTCGAAAATTTTCACGGATTACAATTTTTATTATTGCGAAGCATGAAGTCCGTCAGTACAAATGGATACTTATGATTCCGAAATGCGAGGTTTAATTATTGCGATTTCACATCAGTCGCATTTTACGCAATAATAAAAACATCGCAATAATTTCTGAATTTACAGTATTTGTTGCTTCTCCGCTATTCATGCAGCATTAAGGAGAAAGAACAAAAACTGCTTTCCTCGGAATCAGGATAATGTGTCAGAGTGTGGCGACATATTTATATGCGGACTGTTGTTTTAGTGAGCTAGGGCTATAAAAATCCAACTAAGCGTGCTGGTCTAGTCAAATCAGACCTCATCATCGTTTCATTGAAAATTAACTTGTTCTTACCATGATATAGCTGAAAAATTGCTGTGTGGGCATTGACAGTTTTCTGACTTTTTCCATTCCATTATATTCTTTTTGTCTACATGATTAATACAATGTAGTTTGTAGAAATATTTCTTGGCATGAATATAGCTGAAACACTAATTGCTTAACATTGTATTTTTAGTTTGCAAATCAAGTAAGATTTCCTGGTTTTTTTTTATTCAGTTTGACCACGAGGTAGCTTGCTATTTATGCTTTTATCTCCATTGAAAAAATATGTGGAAACTCTTGATTTTCTTTTTTAGATTAAACAGTGATGATGCATGTGAAATGGTTGTATCCTGTCTTGATGATACAGATATTTTCCCTGGTAAATAATTATTGCAAAACTTCATTCTTAACTTTCAACAATTTGCTTCTAATCTAACTGAAGTAAAATTCTGAAAAATCTAGATTATCTTGGATGATTATATTGTTGTGCCACATTTAGGGTTAGGATTATAGCTGTCTAGTGCGGCTTGTGTGCAACTCACTAATAAACTTGATCACATAATGTTGTATCAAGTGCACCTCACAATAATGAAGAATTGAACTCACAAGTTTAGTGGTAATAGATGATCATAGCCAGAACAGCGTCTATTGCTTGTAGCATGGCCAACACATAGGGATCACTGTGTCTGTCATCTCACATTTTAAATTGGTTTATTTGACATGCTTTTTTTGTTGGCACGACATAGAAAAAAACTATATGCAAAATGAGATTTTTTTTCTTTCTTCAAAGTAAAATGATTATTGACAAATCTGCAGTTTCACAATCACATGTTACTTCTACCACTCGAAAATATAATCAGGCAGTATTACGAGATAACAAATTTATAATAAATGTGCCTTTATGTTAATGGCCTCATTTATCAGTAGGCTATGAAATATGTTGAAATTCAATATACGAAATATCTCAAATTTAAAAATTTCGGTGTTTGGGCCACTTTTAGGCCGTCCTAAATTAATTCTACGTTTAACATCAAGGTAGGGTACCAAAACCTAGGAGGGAGGGAGGAAAACAAAAAACAAACAAAAAAATCAAACCACCTAAGAATACTTTCAGTATTTTTTTTTAGTGCTCAATTGATAGCCTGAAGATGTGCAAAGCACAGTGTTAAGCATCAATAAAGATGATTTAGAACTGTAATTAATAGTTTTATTAATTAAACATGAGAAATTAACAGTCCATGGGTATGAAATGTCAGGTTTTTCTAATAACTTCATGAAATTTCAGTGTAAAATAACATTTCACGCAATGTGTGTTTGTTTTTTATTTTTGGCAAATTTTCAAAACCTACGCGCGCGGGTGATGTTAAAACGTAGAATTTTTTTAGGATGGCCTTAGACACCTTTTTGAAATAAAATAGCAAATTTGTTTGTGGCCCATGTATAGATGATCATTTTGCGAGAGAAAAAAACAACCCAAAAAATTGGAATTTACTTTTGCTGACCCCTTTCGGTTGAGTTTATTTCTGAATCCATAAGAGATAGAGGAAATCTGTTAACATGCTACCAGAGTCTCTCAGTTCAATAAATTAAAAAGTAAAAAATACTGCATCAAAATTGGATGAAAAATAAAAAAGTAAAAAATTTGAAATTTCTCCCCAATTGGGTTCCTTATGTCAAAAACGGTAATAGGTACATAATAATGCTATGCATTTTTGTGAAAGGGATATTCCTAAGGAATACATTTTAAAAATTCAAATCAAAATCAGATGAAAAATAAACCCTCTGTGTATGAAAACAGAAACATCCAATTTTGCACCATGGGGCCTCTTTTGTTTTGAAACAGGTAGGATTACAATACCCCAAATCAATACCAACCTTTATTCTGTGCCAAGGATCATTGTGATTAAAATTCAGAAGGATCCATCAACTGAAGTTATCGCATGGAAATTAAATGAAAATGGTTTAGACTATGACCTGGGATAAATTCATTATCCATGTTCGTATCCATTGATATGGAGATTTCAACTCTCTTCAGTGCCCCTGTAGACCTTTTGGCTTCACCTCAAGGTGTACTCTGGGTACTTCATGGTGTTAGAATCTCCATGCCTACGCAATTATTATATTGTTTAAGTTTCCATATGCATGAATGTCAATCATAATTTTCGCCCATTCTTTCCTCGACGTAAAGATTTTAAAATATCACTATTTAGCAGTACATCTTCTTAACCATGTGTTAGGGTTATAATGTTTAATGCCACTTTCAACGATATTTCAGTTGTATCGTAGCGTCAGTTTTATAGGTGAAGGATACTGGAGAAACCATCGACCTGCCGCAAGTCACTGACACACTTAATCACATAAAGTTGTATAGAGTAAACCTTGCCATGAGTGAGATTCATACTTACAACTTTAGTGGCAGTGATTGCACAGGTAGTTGTAAATCCAGCTACCACACAATCACGATCATGATGACCCCCTCTTAATCTTGGTCTGATTTTATCCTTTTCAGATGCAGTAAGTAAGATAAGCTGTGTTCTAGTTCAATGATTTCAAGATTTCGATGTGATTCAAGACCTAGCAATCAAGGCTCTTAAGAAGACAAGTTGTGTAATATTTCTAGATCAGATGGCGACAGCAGTGAAAGACTTGTGAAGTTGTGATGTTATTAATTTATTGCAGTTAAACACATGCCAATTGCAATACAGTTTGTTTTAGCTAGACCTAAGGAATTTAATAATACTCCATGTAAATTTATTCTCAGGAAATTAATGAAATGTAGCTACATAAACAAATTAAATATATTGTATGATAAACAAATGTAATTATCTTTACTAAAGATACTTCAGGCATAAAAAGATACATATATAATCAAACCTGTATATAAAGGCCACTCAAGGGAACCTGCAAATATGGCCTTTATGAGCAGTTACCCTTTATATACAGGTTAAAATTATATGCAATATTCATTAAGGGGAAACTTCGCGATTTTTTACATGTTAGCTAAATATGTTCCTTGTGATATAAAATACATATTCACAAAGTTTTATCGACATATTTCCACAAATAACGAAGCAAATCGTAAATTTGTAATTTTAATTTATATTTTTTTCATCGGGTCGTGACGTTTTCTCCCGATAATGCATTGTGGGATTGAAATTTAAAGTCTGGGTCACTGATGTTAAATTCGCTTCATTTAAAGTGCTCAGAGGACTGTAATTTAAATCTAATAACCGCTGGAAAATTAAATACTGAATTGAACAGATACATACCTTTTTGACAAACAACTATTTTAAATGAACAAAATGTTTCATTTCCTAAGTTATATTTACAACGGAAAGAGTGTTTTACAACAGTCACCTATATTCGCTATATATAGGATCCCTTTTACAATTATGTTCATTTTGTTTTACTGCTAATGTGCTGAAAAATATAATGGATAATTTGACAATGCGTAACTTTTGTATTAATCTCTAGATTAAATATATTCTTTAATTCCTCTTGTAAAGAGATTTATATAGCAATTTTCAATCATAAATTATAGAATATGGAACAGTTCTTTAAAGAGAGAATACCAAAAAAAAAAAAAAATTACTCAATTAATCGTCCTGTGAGAAAAATATATGTGCAGTATCACGTATAAAATATTTGACACAAATGTTTATAAATGTATATACATCGTCTTCGATATCTGAACAATTTGTCGTTAAATTCTGCACACGTCCTAAAAGTATAATATAAAGTGTCAAGATAAATGAAAGTTTGGATTCCAAATATATCAAGGATTGATGTCCAAAATTTGTCACGAATTTCTTCCGTTGCTGAACAACTTAAAGCAAAATGTTCAGTTGTATCCATAAAAGGTGACATGCATTTACTGCAAATCGTCAAGTCATATTTTGGCACACACATTGCTAATTTGGCTAAAAAATATACATTTGAAAGTTCAACAGTGGTTCTGGCAGATAACCATCCACTGAAAATGCCATCAGTATGCACTTTTTGAATCGGGTAAAGTCACTGTCCTGTTCCATACGAGATAAACGTTCAAAAGTAGCTACGCTATTAATAGCATTTGAAACTGTCCTTTTCCATACCAATTTGAATACACACTATTTGCTTTCCAAGACGAGTTGGTAGATCGTTTATTATTTATTAAAAATAAAATATTTCTAAAACATTAGAATAAATATAATGTTGAAATAACAGGAACAATTATAATTGTAATTATGTTTTAGATGATAAAAAAGTATACACCATCCTTGAAATTATAAGTTTTCATTATGAGAGGCACCAAATTGGCCTAACTATATATAGCTGTCTCATCATAATTAATATGTATTCACAATTTTAACGATCGATGTTCATAAAAGATGTTTAAATTTTAATTTTAAATCAAATGATTTAGGCTGAAACATTTAAAAATGGATTTTTCTTTTGAACAATAAAAACAAATGATTATGATTTTACTCAATCATTAGTTTAACAGTCAGTGTTCATAAAAGATGTTTTAATTAATTTAATTTTAATCAAAGGATTATGATTTTACTCAATCAATATATTTTAACAACCAATGTTCATAAAATGTTTTTAATTAATTTCATTTAATCAAATAATTATTATTTTACTCTATCAATATTGCGTAATGAGTTTAAGTCCACCCAGGAAGTCGCCAGGCAGAATATACAAGTGTCATTTTACATCCGGTCGACGGGACTCTGACCGAATACATGAATACATGTGTCACAATCTTTGGCAATAATCAGAAACGTAATACACATTTTGTGACCCGTTAACGCTACCTGTGACTAGAATAGGAGATGCAATACACATTCTTAAAGGTTCTAATAGGTGATCAAAATACACGACCCTGATCAAGTATACATTAGGAATGGGTGTATATTAATGCACACTGGCGGATCAAGGGGGTGTTCGACAATTTAGTAAAATTTGTGTATATATTAGGTAAAAATTGGCAAAAAAGAGCATGGGACCCCGTTTTCAAAACTGCTGGATCTGCGCCTGATTCAGCAATGATTCTGGGGCTATTTTCACAAAAAAATCTTTAGATTAACATTGATCGTAAGTTATATTGAATTGTTCATGATTTAAGAGTGATTTTTATCTTGATTTTTTTGTGCCCCATCAGAATGATATAGCAACAACCAAAATTATGAAGTAAAGCAGGGTGAACAGGACAGGGTAGAAAATTCTTCTTGCAAACTCCAAAAAGCAAAGTAGACAAAAAAACATTTGTATGCAATTTTTCCTTATAAAAACAATAACCAAATTTTTTATGACTATTCTGAGATTAATCAGAAGGGACTTCCAGTTCGAAAGACGTGATTAAAATAAACAAAAAATGTTTTCTTTACGCAGAGACATATTATATGTTATGCTTAGTTCAAATCAGAAATAACCGTTATGAAAACAGATTAATCTTTTTTACTGTTGGCGAATACGAATATTGTATTTCCATAAACAAATTATTATTAAGAGATGTACCCTGAAGTTTTGTATAATAAACTTTAAAAGTATTTATAATACTCATCGTCTGTAATTGTCAAATGAAAACTATTACAAATTATATGTTTACATATTCCTCTCAATTTTATGAGAATGAGGACCCCGGTTTGTCACGCTTGTTTTGGGGCGTGGTGGTATTTAGACATCACGTGATAATTGGTATCGAGATGCTATCAAAATGGCGACATCCATCTATCGTTGACCGAATTTTAAAATCGATTTCATTCCCTTATCCAACATAATAAAATGCTAATATACATATAAACATCCATATTTATACATCAAGAAAAAAATATCAAAAAATTATTTTTGCGAAGTTTCCCTTTAATGGGAAAATGAGACAGTGATTTGTTATATAAAGGTGCCTTTTAAGGCAGGTTTGACTGTACTGCCTTTATGTTTTTATACAGTCAAACTTCGTTCTCGGGTACTGTGATAAGTCATTTCCATAGATAGTCTGAAATTACATGTAATTGTAGTGCATTTTTCAAGGTAAATTAATCAGTCACAAAGTTTGCCTGTACCTAAAAATTTGGTATTATATATTCACATGTCGGTCAATTATTATTACATTGTGATGAGAATTAATGATGGGGACAATACTTTTTAGCTCACCTGACCCAAAGGGTCATGTGAGCTATTGTCACCACTGAGCGTCCGTCGTCTGTCCGTTAATTTTTCACATTTTAATCAACTCCTCTGAAGCCACTGGGACAATTTGAACCAAATTTTGGTGGAATGTTCCTTGGATGGCCCCCTTCCAAAACTGTGTCCAGTGATCCCGACTTCCAACCAAGATGGCCACCAAGCTAAAAATAGAAAAAAAGAGGGGGATGAAATTTTAATTGTCCATTGCTGCTTTAGTATAAGTCAAAATGAGCTAAAATTTTAACTGCAGCTACATGGCAAGGAGTAATTTAACATATATTCCGGGTTTTTCTGTGAAATATTTCTTTCAACCAATTATGCAAATTAGGCATATTTTGATAAAAGATCACATTTAAATCTTCTTCTTTGAAACCGCTGAACTAAATTAAACCAAATTTGGCTGGGATAGTCCTTGCGTGGTCCCATTTCAAAATTGTATGCAACAGCTCCGCTCTCCATTCAAGATGGCTGCTGTTACTAAAAATAGAAATTGTCCATTGCTGCTTTATTATAAATCAAAATGAGCTCAAATTTTAAGTGCAGCTACATGGCAATGAGTAGTTTAACATATATTCTGGGTTTCTCTGTGAGATTTTTTCAACCAGTTTATTACGTTTAGGAATATTATGAGATAAAAATCACATCAAAATCTTTTGCTCAGAAATTTGAGTTGAAATGATTTTTGGGTGGCCCACTTTCAAAATTATGTGTAACACCCCCATTTGCTATCAACTTTAAATGGCAAATTGAAAACCAGGTGAGCGATTACAGGCTCCTGTGAGCCTCTAGTTGTTTTATCACTACATAAATTTGGCACATTTGGAAGGTACATGTATACATAAATTTTGTGTTTCATCTAATATTGATATTTTTTCTTTTAATTCATTATGTAGAGACCTTTCAGTAGTATATGTATTAGGAAATGAAAGTTTAAACAGTGATGGTCAATTATTCCTCAAATATCATCAGCAGAACGAACAACCCCCTTTCACCTCACACCATTGCAGACAAAAAAGACCACGGCATATAGCATTGGAATTCAGGTCAAGGCACAAAAAAATGTGGTAGGAATAACCCAGTTAGCCTGTCAACATATTTTCTCCATCTCTTATAAAATATAAGATTTCTGATATAAATTCAACAGAAAATGTCAAAATACTGAAGATGTTTAGTTCCCCCCTCTCCCCTTCTCTCTAAAATTAAATGATCCGTCACGTGTAAAAAATCAATCTGTAGGTGCTATTATACAGTTATTTGCCATTTATGGTGTCAGTGAAATGTAGTGAAAACCAGATGCTCCATGAATGACAGACACTGCATGTTGGAAAGAGCTCATATGACCTTTGACAGGGTGAGCATAAAAACTATTGGTGTTTGTGCTATCTTTTATGCTCAGATACATGTAGATGTTTTGTATAATTTGAACAAATAGTGCCATTATTTGAAAAATTTATACAATCGACAATTTGCAGAGATGTGATCTGAATTGGTTATTTATATTTAATAAAATATTTTTATTTCTTTTGATTTTTATTGTATTAAAAATGTACTACACAAAAGGTCTAGGAAGGCAAGATATGACTCATGAGTAATGCTTTTCCAGTGGTTAAGTTGGCAGCACCTTTGATACATTTTTGTTTTCAGACCACCACACGCTAGACTCTTAGAGATCTGTGGTATTATATCTATAGTTTTATCAATACATGTAATTTGGACATTTTTGGATTTCACCGTGTCATATTGTCCTGTATCAATAAACTGACTTTGATAATGTCTGTCTCAACATTCAGAAATGTAGTTATTCTGTATTTATTGTTATTTTGCAAAATTTTACTTTCCATTATTACAGCTGATCTATATTTTATCAGGCTCCACAATTGATAATTACATATAAATGTGTGTATGAGACACAAAGTATCTTGAAATTTCAGTTCTGAAATTATAATCATTTTTTGGTTCTCTGTGTCCAAATATAAATATTTCCTAAAATCATTTGACTAAATTTCATATAATAGAGAAAACTATTACTTTGCTCTTTACATAGTGAAAATTATAATCAAATGAAAAACAAAATATACCAGAGGCAGACTATCAGAACAATCCCAAAATAAAATATCAAAATCGTAGAAAGGGGCAACATATATACCCCCAAGTTACACAAATATATGACTGCTCTTGGTACAGACACTTAAAAACTAGTTTTATGGGCCCAAACTTTCCTTCTTCGTGAAATGATGTGCTCATGCAAGTGCTTTCCGCATGTGAGTAAAATGCCAACCCTCACATATAACCGGGAGAATCATTTTTAGATCACATGGATAAAGGCCATGTTAACTTTTGCCATTTTTTGGCATCCGTCGTAAACTTTCACATTTAAATCTTCTTCTCTTAAACCTCTTTCAAAATTGTGTCCGACAGCCCTGCCCTCCATTCAAGATGATTGTTGTTACTAAAAATAGAAATTTCTTCAATCGTCCATTGCTGCTTTATTAAAAATCAAAATGAGCTAAAATTTTAACTGCAGCTATATGGCAATGAGTAATTTAACATATATTCCAGGTTTTTCTGTGAATATTTTCTTTAAGCTGATTTATACCGATTATGCAAATTAGGCATAATTTGATAAAAGATCACATTTAAATCTTCTCCTCTGAAACTGCTGAACCAAATTTAGCTGTGATGGTCCTTGTGTGGCCCCCTTTCAAAGTTGTTTCCGACAGTCCTAACCGCCATTCAAGATGGCTACGGTTATTAAAAATAGAAATTTGTTCTATTGTTTATTGCAGCTTTATTAGAAGTCAAAGTGAGCTCACATTTTAACTGCAGATACAAGGCAACATATCTTCCTTTTATTCAGCAAATTTATACCTATTGGGCATATTACGAAAAGATTAATACTGTGTGTTTAAAGGAGAAGCAACAAATACCAGTTTTATAGTCTTTGCTTTGACCCGAGCGGGACTTGAACCCATGAATTACTGCACTTGAGGTGAGCACACTAACCATTACACCACAGATATGGTTCAGAGTGGATCAATATGTCTACACGTGGACAGTATAAAGCTAGCTCTATAAAAATCCAAACAAGTGTGTTTGTCTAGCACAAAGTGGACACCATCACCATCTCTTCATCGAAATGCAACTTGTTCTTGCCATGATATAACTGAAAAAGTTCTCATGTGGGGTTAAACAACAATCACTCAATGAAGTTATTTTTATCTCCACTTTTAATTTCATTGTTTATATTAACAAATAGTAATATGCTCAAAACAACACTTCTTCCACACTATTGTAAAATTCTATCAAGCAACATTCTTCTTTAATTACTTCCACACAGTCTTTGTTTAATGTTAAATGTTTATATAGTCTTTTCCTGTTTTATGAACTGATTATCAGTAAATTTGAATTGTCTCCCTTGGCAAGATCACTGCTTAAATATTCATGTCAGCTGAGTCCTAACAATTTCTCCACTGATGGGTACATCCAATCATCATCATTCAGACTCTTTAACTTTTGTCTCAACTGTTTTAGTCTTTGCTCGTGCATATCATCTGAAATGTAAAATCCTAATATACAAGTATTCAATGTAAATTTGATTTTATCACTTCTAAATAATAAAAATAATCTTTACAACCGAGACCTTTACTGATAATGAAAATAATAATTTCTTTATGTGCAACCAGAATCTCCCCTGACTCTAGCTGTAGATCGGCCCACTCAATTATTATAAATGGTCTGTTTACTGAAGCATTCACAAGATATATAGTAGTTTCATAAATTGGTATTAGTATATTACTACCAGAAAGTACATGGAAAATCAGTAGAAACCATTCAGAATAAAGTTAAGTAAAACAATTCTTGGTAACAACCGTGTACTGTTTATTTCATTTCAATTATTATTCTACAACAATCTGATTAAAATCAGATGTTATAATCTTACATGTAACAGGGGTCATTTATGGTTGTGATTGTACAGTAGTTGTAAATCCAACTAAAATTGTGAGTTGGAACACCATTCATGGCAAGGTGTACTCGATACAACATTATGTGATAAAGTTTGTCAGTGACTTGCGACAGGTCGGTGGTTTTCTCTGGGTACTCCGGTTTCATCACCAATAAAACTGACCACCACGATATAATTGAAATATTGTTGAAAGTGGCGTTGAAATAACATAAACCTAAAACTAAATCTACATGTCCAAGTGGTAAAAACAGCACCTTTCATGCTTTTTATCATTGCATCACAAAAGCAGCCAAAGCTCTCCAATTTGTTGATTTTTTTTTAATGTACATGTATATATATGTCTTTGCATACAAAAATTCATTTGGATATGACCTCTAAATCAGGGTCGATCAGATGTTTAAGGGGGAGTGTAGCATGTTATAACAGCTGATTTTTATCAGATTGTATTGTACAATTTAGAGTCAATCAATTTTTAGCTCACCTGACCCGAAGGGTCACGTGAGCTATTGCCATCACTTTGCGTCAGTCGTCGTCGTCCATCGTAAAAATCTTCTCCTCTGAAACTACTAGACCAATTGAAACCAAACTTGGTCTGAATCATCACTAGGGTGTTTAGTTTCAAAAATTGTGTCCGGTGATGCCGTGCACCAACCAACATGGCCACTGTTACTAAAAATAGAACATGGTAAAATTGCAGGTTTTTGGGTAATAACTCAAAAACCGTTAATAATATCAAAAATCTGACATGGGGTAAAAATGATCAGCACAGCAAGATCTACTTACCCTGCAATTTTAAAGTAAATCTGATGACCCATCTTGGAGTTATTGCCCTTTTTTCATCAAATTTTTAAAATTTTAATACTTTTCGTCTTATATTTCAAAAACTATAAGAGATAGATGTTACGATTAAATTGCAAAAATGTGCAGCATGTCATGATCTACATACCCTGGAATTTTGAAGTAAATCCCATTACCCATTTTGGAGTTATTTCCCTTTATTCATCAAATTTTCAAAATTTTAATACTTTTTGTTCTTTATTGAAAAAACTATAAGAGATAGATGTTAAGTTTAGACAGTAAAGATGTTCAGCATGTCAAGATCTACCTACACTGCAATTTTGAAGTAAATTCCATTACTCATTTTGGAGTTATTGCCCTTTTTTTCATCAAATTTTCACAATTTTAAAACTTTTCGTTTTTTATTTCAAAAACTATAAGAGATAGATGTTAAGTTTAAATTGCAAAAATGTGCAGCATGTCGAGATTTACCTACCCTGCAATTTTTAGGTAAATCCCATCACCCATTTTGGAGTTGTTGCCCTTTTTTCATCAAATTTTCAAAATTTTAATACTTTTCGTCTTATATTTCAAAAACTATAAGAGATAGATGTTAAGTTTAAATTGCAAAAATGTGCAGAATGTCAAGATCTACCTACCCTGCAATTTTGAAGTACATTTGATTACCCATCTTGGAGTTATTTCCCTTTATTCATCAAATTTTCAAAATTTTAATACTTTTCGTCCTTTTTTTTCAAAAACTATAAGAGATAAATGTTAAGTCTAAACTTCAAACATGTTCAGCATGTCAAGATCTACCTACCATGCAATTTTGAAGTACATTCCATTACCCATTTTGGAGTTGTTGCCCTTTTTTCCATCAAATTTTCACAATTTTAATACTTTTCGTTTTTTATTTCAAAAACTATAAGGGATAGATGTTACCTTTAAACTGCAAAAATGTTCAGCATGTCAAGATCTACAAAAAAAGTTCACAGTTGAAAATGTCTGACAACTGTGTGAAGAGTTATTCCTCTTGAAATGCATTTTTTGTTGACTTTCACTGCTTTTGGTTACTTAAATAATCAAAGGGAAGCAACTCTATTACAAAATGTGAAGTAGCAAAAGCTAAATTTTGAGACTCATTGACATTTATGTTTTTTTTTACAGTAATATTGATAACTTACATTAAAGGGGGGTACCCCTGCCCAAATTTTTTTTGGAGAGGGGGTCTGCAATGACGAGGGCTACATTTGTTATTTTTTGACCGGAGTTGTCAAGTTTTATTGACTGATGTTATTATACCCAGGTGAGCTATACAGGCTCCTGGGAGCCTCTAGTTTAGTTCCTAAGTTTGTGAAAAGATTTCAAACTCCCATTATTTACATGATGCCTTTGAGCTACAAAATTATTATGAAACTTCAATTTTATACCCCAAAGCAAAAGTTGATCAGATAAATATTCCTAATCTTGCTGTTGTTTGAAATAGTAATACTAGTTTATAAATACTTTGTAGCAGAAAGACTGATGTTGTCCTTCCAAAAAAGAAAATAATATATATAATAAGTATCTAATCAAAATAATTACAATACCTTTATGCATCAACTTTTTTCTAAATTCTATTTCATAATCTATTTGTATTCTATTCATCAAAGAAAGAGTTGCACTGCTATCTGAAAAAAGACAATAATAATATGCACAATTATTAGTTTGAAAACAGATTTCTGAGGTATACTGAAACATGTCTTTGTAAAATTACTTCTTCCGTATTTCATTTTTATTTTTTGTTGATTAGCCCACATCTGGGAAATAAAATTCTATACACTACATAACATCAAGACCAGGCTTGGGCAGTTAAAACCGCCCCCAGTTTTAACCAGTGGTTTTAACCGTCCCGGTCAATACTTGTTAAGTGGTCAATACTAATCTATTATTTTAATTGAAAAATGGTCAATTTTGTTCTTTTTCATATCTAAAATGATGAAAATTTTCATTTGAAATCCCAATTTAAATTTAATATTGCTGTATTAATCTGTTGAATATCTTAAGACATCACTGAATTACTATTGAAATCTATTTAAGGCACATTTTCAGGTGTACTACTAAATACATTTATAATTACATAAAGATTTATTTAATTCAAAATGTGTGATTGCAACAGGTAATTTACAAGTGCTGGACAGGTAACTAACTGTACACTTGGCTGACAGGTGGTCAATTGAGAAATTTATAAATTGCTAAAACAACATAACCCCAATAAATATGTTCATCAGGAGGAAAAGGATAATAAAAGTGGCTAGCTTGAATCAATAAAATGTTTAAAGTTCATTCATATGATATGTGAGACAGAATGATTCCAAATGCAGGAAATGGAAACTCCGAAAGTTTATAGGGGGTTTATTCTTCATGGCTTCTCTTATGTATGGCTTCTTACCAAATGATTTATAATGAAGTCTAAATTAGACACTTTTTATTTTATTAAATTAAAGAAATACTAACTTAAAATCATTACAAAAAATAAATACCCCCACTAAAAAGACCCTCTTAGGAAACAATTTACATAATCCTATCTGGCTTTTACTCCAATCGACCAGTATTGACTGATTAAAACCAGTATTGACCACCGGCCCGGATCAATACTAGTATTGACCGGTTTTTTGCCAACCCTGATCAAGACGATAATGACAATTTCAATTTCAAATATTTTATTGAATCAATTGCACATATATAGTACAGAAGTTCAAAGGGATTATACATCAGGCACAGCCTATGTAAGTGTTCTCCCACAATAAGAATGGACATCAGAATATATAGTAGTAATATTGAATATACAAAAGTGTTTATATTAATGAGGAATCAGAATATTTCTGGTAAAATAGTAAGGAATACACTGAGAGGTTGTCCAGCTAGACATTATAGATACAAATGGATTTAACAATCTTTATCAATTGAAATTAAGAATATTTCAACTAAAATGAAAACATATTTAATTTAAAAAATAATAATAAAATTTTTGTATTGCTGATTTAAGTATATGAGTCAATGTCTTATTGTGGGAGAACACTTATATAGGCTGTGCCTGATGTGTAATCCCTTTGAACTTCTGTACTATATATGTGCAATTGATTCAATAACATATTTGAAATTGAAATAAGATCTTGATGCAACCTGTTTTGCTTAGGTTAAAACTATGTGTATTCCATCATTGCTATTAGTGATATACTGGAATATTCATGGCATTTTGTCAGTGGTGAGGTGTACTCGATACAACATTATGTGATAAAGTTTTCAAAGCCGAGCCTTAAATACAAATTCTGCAAAAAAAAACAACAGGTGGTAAATTTTTGCTCACAAAAACCATACTGCAGACAGCACCAGGAAATAAGATCAGAAATTGAAAGGAAAACACTTAGAACTGTCTCCTCTGTATTGTTAGTTTGATTTATTTCTGAAGAAAGAAGCCATACTTTCCCCCCCTAATTAGAAACCGTTAACTGTTGACAAAACTATTAATTAGATGGTGTGTTCACTGTTTCTCCAACTTTTGATAATTAAGGTAATCTATACTAAAATAGCATCCAATTAAGTATAGGGATTATGGGGCCTACTGAAGGATCTGCTGCTTGACATTTACCTGTAATTCACCTGTTCCAATGTTAAACTTAATATAGTTTAAAAAATGATTTATTTAAGATATATTGAAAACAAAGTTGATATTGTTGACCAAGTTTAATTCTCTTAAAAGAACATTTTTTTATAATGTTAAAATAAGTGTTTTTAACATATTTTTAAAATAGATTCATATGAATTTAATTATTTAGCACAATATTAATCATGAGGTTTGATTTAATGTTCTTTAAAGAACATATTTTTTTAAGAGATTCATATGAATTTAATTATTTAGCACAGTAATAATGTAGGTTAAATATTAATCATTAGCTTGGGCAACGTTGACTTCACCTCTCACCACATACCTTCTTTACAGACTTCGAGACTGCTACTCGTAATGCTGCACGCAGGGCCTTTCCAAACACAGGCACTCGAAATCCGGACCCCCCCTTTTTTTCCTCAATTGGTCCCTCCCGCGATTATGGTATGGATCTTTGTCTGGAAGTACATCTTAGAGCCATATATCCATATTTTACAACATTTAGTGTTACAACTTTCTCGTTCTACTAACTTTTGTTTCTAGGTCCAGCTGCCGTAACGGCAGCTGGACCTAGAAACAAAAGTTAGTATCTAACGAGAGAGTTGTAACACTAAATGTTGTAAAATATGAATAAATGGCTCAAAGATGTACTTCCAGACAAAGATCCATACCATAATCGCGGGAGGGACCAATTGAGGAAACTAGAGGCTCACATGAGCCTGTATCGCTCACCTGACATATACTAAGTCCTCTTAAGAATGTCTGCATGCCGAATACATCTAAGTTACTATTCAAATCCCATAGGGTTCTATGTTAAAACTATGTCTGCTCATGGCAGCCATCTTGGATGGAGGTAGTAGTCAC
>MJUT01042540.1:349594-371105 GCA_002080005.1 Gigantidas platifrons | reverse complement strand
ATTTGTTATTCATTAGCGTGTACTATAGATAGCTCTCGTTAAAAAGCAATTTGCACTAAATAGGGGAAATAGCCTTGTAGTAAAACTCCTTTTTTTGTTGTTGTGACCTTTATTAAGTAAACCCCTTTTCACAGTTTTGGCATAAGTCAATACTATAGGTAAAATAAAATTACATATGTATATCTAAATTTCTTTTCACCTTGAAAAGTAAAAAGTTGTATTACAATTTTACTTGCAAATATTTAAATGATAAGTTCGTCTAATTTGAAATATAGATGATCAACAATAAAAATCTGTCTTCGATTTGTATGTTTATACCAGTATATATATATAAATCGAAGATGGACATTTTTAAAAGAACTGTTTGTTATAGAAAGAGTCATTTTGTGATGATATATCAGATGATCATATAATTAAACTGAAAATATTAGCTGAAGGATACGATACAATATTTTCGTAGTTTTGGAAATAAAAGGGGTGTCTATCCTGTCCGCGAGTACCATGTGATGGTGGCCGGTCAACATTCCGAACTTTTTATTAAATTTTCTACATCTTTATTCCATTTTGCTTCCCCACTAAGTATTTGGGGATAACATTTAGTGAGGAAGCAAATTGGAATAAACATGTAGAAAATTTAATAAAAAGTGTCTCCAAACACATATGTGTTTTGCGTAAATTGAAATATAAATTAAATAGACAAAATTTAGAAAAACTGTACTTAATTTACATTCGACCAATATTTGAATATGCATGTGAGGTCTGGGACAGCTGTGGTGTCTCTAATTCGTGCAAATTAGAGAGATTACGGTTGGAGGCAGCTATGATTATTACCGGACTTCCAATCTTTACCAACACATAATATCTATATAGAGAAACTGGCTGGGAGAGATTGGAAGAAAGAAGAACTAGGAGAAAGCTCCAATTATTCTATAATATCCAAAACGGTAGCACACCCCCTCATTTACTCGATCTTATTCCCCCAACAATCCAAAGTATGACTATTAATCCCCTTCGAAATGGCAACGATATTATTGTTCCATTATGTAGACTTTCTTTAACCATAGATTCTTTCGTCCCAGCTACTGTAAAGGAATGGAATAGCCTTAAACTTTCAATGCGTAATCTTGACACATTATCTAAATTTAAAATGGCAATCCGAAGTTTAATCTCAATGCCAATTCCGAGACACTATTCATATGATTCTAAACAAACTGAATATAATTTTAACACAGCTTCGCTGCAATGCATCTTTATTGAATTACGATTTATGTAAGGAGAAAATTCTCACCTTTTCTTGTTTGATTGTGATAAATAATAGGGGCATACTATTTAATGGTCTTAATTGGTTAACCTCTAACATTAATATTGATGTAAATCTACTGACAAAAGGAACTTCCTAGCATATCAAGAAAATCCAATTATTTTTAAACATGCTTTTAAACATATTAAAGACTCCAAAAGATTTACAATTGTCTTAATGAACTAAAGAACCAACACACATCTCCAAAAGTATTTATTCTCCTTTCTTTTCTTTCATATATTGTCTCTACCTATGTTTTTATTTATAATCATTCTGTGTTTATTTATCTCTATGCATATTATATACACATTTTTTCATTTCATTGCGCATGCTAAAACATATTGTAAATAATTGTATTCAGGAGAGGACTTCATAAGTTTGAAAAACTTGTGTCCGATTCCTATTTGTTATATTTAGCAAATAAAAATATGTTTAAAATAACATTCCCAAAGTTCAATGGTCCGAAGTATCGTTAGTCTGAAGTTTCTGTCCATCAGAAAATTTGTCATTTTCAACAAATCGACAGTTTTTACAACTTGTGATTCTTTCGAAGTTTTTAGCAGACATAGATCCATTGTGAATACTTCATATTCCTCCTCTATTTTTTGTCTGCAGTAACATAGATTTCCAGCCTCTCAAGAATAGGAAGCTGTAATTCCAAGTAATGATTTGCTTGACCTCATCTGGAAAAAGAGGGAAAACATCATGACAGGGCTTTCAACAAATTTCAGTTTTGACAATGGACACATGTGCCTCCCTACATGGCTGAGGGCTTCTCTAGTATTAGTCAGATTCGGAAATTCATTTCAAACATGACCTTCAGTACAAGGAATTTAGGGACACTATTCCTTGTAGCTACTTAACAAAACAAATTGTTACTAGGCTTTCAACTACTCAATGCAGTTTTAATGAGACACAAACTGGTCACCTAGTTCTCTCTAATGAAAGACCAGAAGGCTTACACAGTAGATGCTTTGAACATGTCCCATTCCCTTCGTTCGTGCCTCTCCATCATGTTCTTAAAATAATCCTGACAGCTAGCTAGGTACACATATCGACATGCATCTGGCTTGTGCAAATCCAATGAATCTTCCTCTAAAAGTAGACATATTGTCTCAATTCATACAAATACTTCTCATTTAGGATTGCTTGAGTATCGCTATCATTATTTTGTTGTGGAATGAGTTATGCTCATCACCGTGGACCGCAATGTGAATGCGAGATGGTAAAAACAATAAAAACGTTGTTTTTTTTTGCTGTTTTCCCGAATTTCTGAAAAGTTTTCTTAATTTAAAATTTTCCTATTACAATTTATCACATTAGAGCAGTAGTTGTTCCCAAGAAGGAATATTATTGTTTAGACACGAGAGGAAGCCTCTTTTGTCCAATGAAAAAAAAACATTGAGAAACACTAAAACACCACTAACTATCACTCTTCTAAAGAACGAATAGACATGCATATTTTGAGTAGCTCCTCTGAATAAGTTCGTTCAACATTATTGTCCTTCAAAATTACACATGATAATTGGACAGATTTCTACTCAGTCTACTAAATACTGACCGCCTTCAACAAGTTGAATATTATGCCAGATGTTGCACATGACAGTGGAAACACGTTAAAGCTCCTTAGTATTTAATGGTGTCATAAATTAGAATTTGATAGAGGAGATAGCAACATAGCGTACGAGAGAAAACAACGATTATTGTCTTGTTAAGTCTTACAAGGAATGAAAAACGAGGAAAGCATGTTCCGTAATTGTATCAATGGTGGTTAGACGTAGCTGCATTTTCGTTTGCAATTCTACACATCATGAAAAGTCTAGCATCTTTACGTGTGTCTTCAAGACTGTGCCAGTTCTTGAAAGTGTTTAAACATGCCGCCAACTCTAAATAATGGTATTTCAACTATTGCTTAATCAATATATGGCATATTAAACATAAAGACAATGAGGAAATCTGAGTTTTATTCTATGGAACAAATTTAAATATTGCATATTATTTACTTCTATTTTTAGTGTATTTGCCTATATAAGTATTACGAGCTTTACAATCTTTGTATATGTGATGGCTGGGCCAATGTGAAGTAAGCTTAAAGGGAAATGGTCTTGGACTTCCATTTCAAAAACCCAAAAGCCCTGACATTTATCGAAGATGTCTGTTATATATTTATTTTATTAGGAATGATCGACAAATTATCAAATTATTGTAGCCGAACAACTTCCATGTAATTTATACATTAGTTTACTAATGTTTATTAACCACCACATTTAGGTATGGAGTTTTTATTCCATCTTGTTGCCACGTTTTCAAAAAATTTATAGAAAATATTTAGATGTATTTGTTTATACATAAGGAACTAAATTCAAATTTAAAGGGAGATCCAATTTATATTTGACATTTAAATGGTCCTTGTGATAGGCAGATTAAAGTTTCTGCAAGTGAATAGCAAAGACATGGTGTATGAACGGTATCCTTGCCCAGAATTTGAACTGTACAGAAGTGTTTACAAAACTGACGGGTTTCCACGCAATGAATGTATGCTAATAATGAAGTCTGATATGTGGGCCCTTCGATGAACTACTTGGTTTTGCAAGTTTTCCTTTTTTAAATTGTACAACTGCATAAACCTACCTTGAGGCGATGTGACGTAGCAAACCACCCGTGTCTTGATTGATTGCTGAAAGCCAGCTTACTTAGTTTTATAACGGACTGTTTGTGAAATGTATAGCTCAAAATTGAAGAATAAAAATGTGAATCTTATATTCGAAATGGAGACTGTCTTCACGTTTGCTAATTCTATCAACACCAATCATTGATTTTTCTTATTGTATATTTGCTTTAGTGTGAAGTTTATTTTTAGATCGAGACGAACCATCAAAAGGTGAAACTCTGTAAGTCGTAGCTATGGCGGATACCAGGTCGGGATCAAATAGGACCCATTATGCCCGTCTTAGCCACGCCTCTCTTATTGTTATGCCTAAAATGCTACAGGAACTGTTAATGTTTTATGAACCACCAGAACTTCTCCTACGAGATTGCACCAGGTTATATCGATACCTGAACAGTACAGAAAAGGATCATGTTAACAACGCAAAACAGAATGGATATGGCAATTTCGATATTCCTCTAATTTACAAACTTCTACGAAATCTAAATCTGAAGCCATCCTTTCCAGAGCCAAGCAAAGGCTGGGAATCGTCAATAGATCCAAACTCATCAGAAGTAAGGGAAGGCGATGACCTCGAGAGATGTAGAAGATCTCGGAACGCTATCATCCATAAAGGAAATCCTTATGTTGGAAATGAAGAATTTTTTAAGTATTTCAAGTCTTTTAAAAATATAGCAAGAAGATTAGAAAAGAAATTGAAGAAAAGAAACAAGGAATTTTTATCGGAACTAGAGTTCTTAGAAACGTGTTGTATGGACGAGGAAACTGAACGGAAATACTTCGAAGAATTGAGAGTGCATAAAGTGAAAATATCTCAATTAAAAGGTTTGTGTTACAAGCTATGAAAATTTACTTTGAAAACTATTACAAATTATGGAGAGAGTGATTGTTGTTTAACGCCAAGTATCAAAAGTTGTCACCTTTTTCAGGGCGAGAACAAGTTCCACAAATTTCAATGAGATGCTGATGATGTTCGGTGTATACTAGACCAACGTATTTAACTGAATTTTCATGATATCATCTCGCCGAAACAACACACCACGGATAGACATGTCGCTCCACTGGAAACACATTATCCCGATTCAGAGATAATCAGCCTTTGCTCACTCCATAATAACGTGTGCTTAGCGGAAACACAACAAATACCAATTTAATAGTCTTTGGTTCGAACCGATCGCACATGTAATTCGTATTTATTTCTGCAATTATATGTTCAATATTCCAGCTAAAAAAAATTGAATCGCAAATCGAAGAAAGACACAACACAATGACAAAAAAAAAAAGACAAACCATTATTTACAAATTGCCACGCAGAAAAACTAAAGATTGATCAATAAGAACCCCACGAAATACGAGAGTGAGCAGGGGTTGTCCGGGCGGATAAGCTGTTCCTGTCTCACTAGTGGCACCCGTCGTGTTACTGTAAAGCTGTATTGACAAAGATGTAGTCATATCCTCCCCTAATATACAACATTCATATCCTACAAGGATGGTGCTACTTAATGCTTTTTTATTCATGGATTTGTTTTCTTTGTTCATGTTAAGTATATAATATTGTATTGACCTTTGAAGTTTTGTTTACTATCCATAATATCCTTGTTGTGACCCGTATGACCTAATTGGATGATATTTAAACTTACATTCACACATTTATCCTACCTTAATGGTTTTCGGCTTTATAATGAAAAAAATATATATTGTGGTATATGATAAAATATTCCAAGGAACAATAGGCAAAAATGTTTTCTTTTGATATATTGAAGACCAAGATGCAAGGGTAAAAATTAAAGTATTCAATTTGGTAAAGTAAGCTGTTTTAAATATCATGGTGCTGTAAATCACTATAAACATTAAATATTTATTCAAAATATCAATTAAAATTTAGATTTTACTCAGTATCTAATATGAGATAGAAATTAAAGATATTGATAAAAGATTTGGAAAGATCTAGAGTTGATTTAGAATTGAAAATTTGTATTTTGTAGACACAGTTCGGGTCCTTTCAACACCTACTGAAGAAGGAGGTAACTTGTATTATCATTATTATTATTTTAAATTTGTTTCTTTATTTATTTTTCATTTTTGGTAAATTTTATTATGCTGTTTATCGAAACAATAAGGATGAAATTAAAGGCCACACCATTCATCTCAAATAATTCAGAAGTATTTGCATAAAACTAATTAATTTTAACTTCATTAATTTAATTTTAATTATTTCTCAATAGTATATTCTTCATACAATGTAGCTGATGCATGTGTATTATGTTTGAAGCTTTTTCAAAAAATAAAGTTTGATTCTACTGCACCTGGTGTGCCATTGTAGAGAAAATTAGAAATCATTTAAGCAATTATTAATACACAAATGTAATTACAAAACTATCTTTCAGTGGAATTCATCTCTACTAATACTACACAGAAATGTGTTGAAGGGGAAAAGGTGACATTGGAGTGTTTGGCCACTGGTGGAAATGTTAAACCTGTTTGGTTAAAGCAAAATGATCAAATGCCATCTGATGCTGTTATTGAATCGAAAAATCTATCCCTAAAAGTTACGTTTCCGAAAGTTACTCGACAACACGGAGGCATATACACCGTCAATATTGGTAATGAACAACGGGATGTGGAATTAAATGTTATAGGTAAACTATTAGTGTTAAAGTAATTAGTATTTACAAAATATATTGTAAAAGTGAAAGTTTTAGAACATAATCACAAATACTTTATTCAAAAAATATATCAAATTTAATGCTTTAGTATGCTAACCACAAAATGTGGGATGAAATTTAGTTCGTGACTATACATACTGCAAATGTTTATTGACAATTAGTGTTTTACTATGCCCCCTACAAAAAGTGTCATGAATATTAGTATTATAATGTACCAACTACAAAATTGAGTGTCTTAGAATAACACATGTGACATTAAATTGTCTGCTTTAATATACCAAATTTACAACTTGCCATCAAGCCGAACCTTTTAGTACACAAAATGCAAATGAGACGTAAAAGCGAATGCTTTAGTGTACGAAATACCAACTGTGACGTAATATGGAATATTTTATTGCAATCGTTTGACTATGAACGTACATAATGAAGGTTATTCCAGAAATGCACAGCATGTACAAATTTAGATGGCTCCAAAGACATTTACATTTTTTGGCTTTCGCAACTTTTTGAGCATACCTAGTGAAGGTTATTTCAGCAACTGCCCCATGTACATGTACATTAAATTGTATATCTACCTTTTCTATCACATTACTCATCAAAGTTACATTGTTTATAATTGATTTATTGCAGAACGAGTGTCTTCTTTGACATTACGTAATTATCAACACGAGTTAGCAGAAGTTGCTTTGATGGGAGAAAACACTATTGTGTGTGCTGGAACAAATGCTGGTAAAACTCATGTTGCTTTCTATGTGATCGAAAACCATTTACTGAAAAATCCAGAGGGTAAGTAAGAATGATAAAACTAGTCACTAGTATGAGAAGTATAATGGATATTTTACTAAATATTATTCATATTGCATTCAATGTTGGTCAGATCTATAACAGCACAGCAAGCAATGTTGTTTGTGACATTGAAACCGCTAGTTAAATAGCTTTAAATAGATAGCAAGGAAAGACATACTGAGTAACAACTTGGTCCAATCGTCTTGAGACTTGAAGGTTTACAAACAAATATTTAGTATATTATATCCTAAGAAAAGCTTAAACAAAATAGGTTTACAAAAATCTTATGATATTGTATGAAAAGTTTTTTTGTTATACCCGAAGCCGTAAATCAAAGAACAGACAATACATTAGCCAAAACAAAAACAAAAAACAAAAAGACAAACAATGGTCGACAAAGTACTGCATAGAAAATTGATGATTGCTCATGAGCAACACGAACCCTAACGAAAACACGGGATGAACTCAGATACTCAGTTCCTGCTCCACTAGCAGGGGGCGTAGCTACCCCAAAATGAAGTGTACTCAAATATGTTTAAGAGTCTGGTAGAGGGTCACGGAGTGACTCTTCCCCACCTCGCAGAGGTGTCCTTACGGCAGGTGGTCTGGGACCCGCTTTTATTTAAAAGGCCCCCAGAAGATCTGGGGTAAATGGTGCAAAATCCTGCATTCTCGCAATTTCCTGGCACTAGAAATGATCCTACGGAAACCCAATTTTCATGAGCAACAAGTCAACTTTTGAACATAAATTTTGAGAAATAAAATATTAAGTAGAGCAATACAAATATGTAATTTTATTTTGTCAAATGTGTAGTGGGTTAAGCTTGATTTGGAATAGGATTAGTTTGTTCAAGAAAAAAAAAACATACCTTAACAACAAATCCCCCACCTCAAACCCCATTTCTAAAACATGTGCATGACCATCGATCGGCATTGCACTTACGTAACACACACCGTTCTATTTGATATATTTGACAATTTTTTTTTACACCATTTTCTTTTAACCTATCGAAAATACCTAAGACTACCATACATTAAGTAATTATTAACATGTTTGTATTTGTTTTAATTTAATTTAGTTTATTAATTTAGTTTTATTCTACCTTATGTCCTAGATTTACCATGTTTTCATTTTTGTCAAAATTTTCGATGTGTACGCAACTGCGTTTTTGCGTACGGGTAGCTACGCCCCTGACTAGTGCTACCCGTATTGTTACTCTTTTAAAAATTTTGGTGGTAAGTCATGAATGAGGAAAGGACTGGATTACGATTGCTGGATGAATACATGTATAACATTGTAATACATTTTGCCACATATGTCATGTTACTTGACAATATACCAACACAATTTATATTGTAAAAAAAAAAGCTGTTTCTCATGTTTATAAAACAGTTTTTACAAAACTCTACATAATGTGATGTGAACAATTGTATCCACTTTGGAAACCAATATTTTTACTTTATGTTTTCGACCAACATAATATTAACCATGAATACAACATTTGTATGTATATTTAACAGGTAAAGTGTTGTTTATTAATGGAACAAACGTGTTATTAGAGCAGCAGTATCGGAAGGCATGTGAACTAATGACAGCACTTTATCAGCAGGTAATTAGTATTATGCACATAAATAAAACTGTTCTGTTCCATAAAAAGGAAATATATTCATATAAATAGTTATTTAAAGATATTCTACCACTTTTTATTGAAGTGCCTGTACCAAGTCTGGAAAGTCACATTGGGACATACGGTACATGAAGCCACAGTCACACAGAGTTCTTTGGTACATGTAGCCACAGTCATAATTGACCATATGTTGTATGTAGCCACAGTCACACTTGAACCTACCTTATATGTAGCTAATCGGGACCTATGTTACATCTATCCACAGGGTTTTGTTGTCTAGATTTGGTAGTTTACTGGCTTCTTCAGTAGTGTGTAAATATTGTTGTTTTAGAATAGTAAAACTATTATTGATATTTTTGCTTGCATTTCCTGGTTCACCAACCATTTATCCTCTATCTGGTATAACAAAGAAAAGTCAGTAGAAGTATTTTATTTTATAGACATGCAAGGCATTTAGATAAAAAAAAATATTTTATTTTTGATGGTTAATAAACTTAAATATTATGTTTTAGGACAAAATATATAAATGGGAAGCTGGAAAAGACTTCGACAAGAACTTTTTGGAAAAACTGCAAAGTACCAGTTTGTTGTTTTTGACACCCAAGTCGCTTAGCAACCACCTTGGAGAGAATGTAGATACCAAAGTGTGTATTGATGTGTTTACTCTGCTGGTATTTGACGAATGTCACCACACGTACAGTAAAGATTTGTATAATGAAATCATGAAGTATTATAGAATGGAGAAGTTTGAAAGAAGAACAGCAAAGCTACCGCAGGTGAATAGCAATAAAATAGGGTTAGGGTTATGGTTATCTTGAAATAAAATTAACATAATATCTATATATTTTGGTTAGTTTATGGTGTTTAACGGCACTTTCACCAATATATCAGTTATATAGTGGAGGTCAGTTTTATTGGTGGAGGAAGCCGGAATACCTGGAAAAAACCACTGACCTGCCGCAAGTCACTAACAAACTTTATCACATAATGTTGTATGGAGTAAACCTGTCCTGAGTGGGATTCGAACTCACAACATTAGTGGTGATAGGCAGTGATTGCATAAGTAGTTGTAAATCCAACTACCAACGGCCCCGCAATGACAGAATACCAGGATTATGTTATAAACAATGAGTATTAATGTAGAACTCGGAATGTATACCTATTCCTATAAACAATTTGATAATTTGACATACAAATCTATGCTAACAAAATGACTGATATTGATATCTATTAACAACTTAAGGCATTGACTCTTGAAATTATGGAATATACAAGATCTGAGAACATGTGAATTTAAGAATGTATATTGAAATGGAGCAAGGATTTTCGGTTCTGTTCTGTCATTCTGCCTTTAAATGCATGACAATAATATATTTTATTCTAACTTGTTTTTGTATTCATGTTTTTAGCACAAAAACAAATAATTTTCAAATAAGTTATTCCGAAATAAATTTTGCTTAATTATTTAATTAAGTTATATATTTTTCTGTTTTGTATTTTCTGTTTATTTTACTTAATGCTATAAATAGCGGCATTGCATTGAATCATTGATGTCTTACTCTTTAAGCCTGGACTATCGATATCTGCACCTTAAAATATTTGAAAATATCTTTTGCTTGTTCGGGTTTACTAACAAAACAAGTGCTATCCCTTTCTCCCCCAACAAACACCTAAATATAATTCACACAACATTTAGGGAGCGAGTCATTATTTTCTAACGCCAAATGAGCAATTTTGCTGCTATATCATGATGAAAACAAGTTATAGTCAATGAAATAATGATGATGTCCGCTTTGTACTAGACAAACAAGCTTAGTTGGCTTTTGTATTTTAAAAGTGCTAGCCCACTGAAATAACTGTCCGGGGTTCGAACACACAATCTACCACACTTGAGGATAGCACACGGCTAACCATTATGTGGTTTGTAGTTCACACAGCATTAACAAATAGTTCAAGAATAATTTGAAGATACCAAAGGGGTATTTACAAGCCGTAAATTGGAGGACAGACAATACTATATGGCCAAACGAAAAAAGACAGACAATGATCTACAAAACTCTACACAGAAAACTAAAGAACCTAAAGATTGAGCAACACGAACACAACTAAAAACCAGGATGAACTCAGGTACTCCGGAAGGGTAAGCAGTTTATATGACACGAGCTGTTCTCGCCGTGTTACTCTTGTTACAAATGGGGTGATAAGTCATAAATGGAGAAAGGTTCGGTTAGTGATTAAGAAAACCGCAAGATACAGTGGTAATTTTTTACATTGATATTCCGTAGCGATTAACCAAGTCATGGAGGCGATCATAAAACTTTCCAAGTGACGACTTCAACTTAACCCCTGGGAACGCTTGATTCAGTAACGTCCTCGTTACACTGGGTTTAACTGCTATATGGCAGATAAAATAGGTAAGGGCAGATATGTTTTCCAAGCAGCGGCACACACATGACCACACCTAACAATCCTTTGTTTATTAAGAAATTATTTGTTGTTGTTTTTACATGCAATTTGTGTGACTGTATTGTTTCGTTTATAATAATATAGATATAATATGCTTATTCATAGATATCGCATACCCTTTATCTTTAGACAGAATTCAAACTGTACTTGTATCATCTCAAATATGTACAATTACTTGATATCATATTGGTGTAATGGTTGGCGTGCTTGCTTTTCGCAAAGACTGGTTGGCTCCGCAATGGGATAATCTGTCCGATTGAAGCAAAGTATCTATCCACGGACTGTTAATTGAGTGAGATACCACTATAAAAATCCAACTAATGGAGTTGGTTTAGAAAAAAACAAACATCATCATCATCTCCTGTAATGAAAATTGTCGCCAGCTGAAAAAATCCTTTATCGTTAATACACAACAATCACTCTACAATAATCTACAATAAAATTCCATGTTTTAGATTCTAGGTTTGACTGCTTCTCCAGGCACAAATAAGTCCACTAATGAAGAATCAGCCATTGTTCATCTTAAAGCATTAATGGCAAACCTTAGTGTTTCAAAGCTGTCAGTTGTCAGAAAATATGAAGAGGAGATTAAGCAGTATTCAGCAACGCCTTATAAAGGTAACATTATTATAATATACGATTATAATTTTACTGGCATTTGTATGGAATAATTTGTGTAATTATCCAACATCATAATGACATAAATCTTTGAGAGCAAGAAAACCAAAGGGCCTAAACAGAACAGTGTAAATCGGCTAAGGTCACCTATGCCTGAGGGAGGCAACATCTCTTAAATTATATACAAAGTCTTCTACAGAATGGCATTTTACAGTTGCAAAGAGTAAAGTATATTTATTATATCTTCGGTACTAGCAATAGAAATAAAAACAAATGTGATATCTTTTTGGAATGAATCGTTTAGCTTTTCTGTTGAAAATTACTCTGACATCCTGGAAGTAAAGTTTAATAGCGTTTTCATTTTCAATTATTTTTGTTTTTGCAAATATTTTGTAGATGTGTATTTACTATTCCTCTCGAATATGAAACTTTTAAGATGGGATAATTTTGTTGAATGTTTACGGATAGAAAAGAAATTGTATAGTGTGTGTAGCATTTGCACAAAATAATATTTCTGACTAGTCACATATATTGACGGCATAGAATGATAGTGCACATGTATAGAAAATAATCATCATTTCCACCATCAGTCAAACGAATAACATCTTGTACATGAAGTGGTATTAAAATGAAAAACAAAAAGTACCATACTGTCCGAAGAGTTACAACTCCAAACAAAATTACCACACTGTTTAAAGAGTTACAACTCCAACAGAAAAATAACAGAGAGAGGTAAAACCTATACCAAAAATACACAAATATATAATCGCTGACTTTCCTGTCTTGGTACAGGTGCTTCAATAAAAAGTGGCAGGGTTATGTTAGGTTTATGAGCCTGAACCTCCCCTCTTAGTGAAATGTGGCGTTCATGCAAATGCTTGACACGTGAGTAAAATGCCAACCAACCCTCATATATAATTGGGTGAACTTCGTTATTATAAAGAACGCTATAATATATGTTTCACTCGAGTAAATCGCAATCATCCACATTTTTGTAATTTGGATATTGTCTTACTTTTGGTGTTGGTTTATAAACAGATATGTCAAATTTAAAATGACTACTTATTCTCTAGGATAAGAAAATAAATGCATCGAAATACTATTGAATGTTATATCCAAAATAGTAGTACTGTTGAGCAAAGCAGTTGATAAAACTTATTGGCCATAACAAATTGGAATACTCTTTCGGAATGACCTTTGAAAACTACATCCTATTATTTTCCTCTATGCAATATAGTAAGGGGCTGTTCCCAAGAACTAGCAGTAATGTTGAAAGCCATATAATTAATATGTACATGTGGTATTTGATGATGTTTTTCAGTTTCAATCCAATCAAAAACACGAGAAGATGATCCTGTGAAGAAAATTTTACTGAATGCTATAGAATATGTGGAGAATACACTTCATGATAGGAAAGGTAGTAACAAAACTGATTGATAAGACAACAAAGTGAGAGTGAGAGAGTGATTGTTGTTTAACGTCAATTTGTCAGCTATATCATGGTGAGAGCAAGTTGGATGAAATAATGATGAATGCTGATCTGTTTCGTGTGCATTTGGCTAATGATCCAGGGTGTACATGTGGGTGTGCATTTGAAGATGCAATTCATTTTATAATAGAATGTTGTCTTTACAACGAAGCAAGAGAAGAACTAAAATTAAGACTAAAAATTGAAGTCCTACTTTTTGGCGATGACACTTAACTGAGATACAAAGTCTACAAATTGTCAAATCTGTACAGCTGTACTTCAAACGAACGAAACGTTTTACCCTTTTATGATCACAACACCCCCTCCCATTAAAAAATCAATAAGTTCCGGTTGCTATCATTTCACATACATGTATGGTAAAAAAAATTATTATATTAGGCCATGCAAAGTTAATTACTTGGTTCTCAGGCCCTTTTTTGTCAAAATTGATGAGGGAGGGCGGCATTTTTTTTATCCTTTCACTGCTGTAAAAAGTTATGAGGGAGGCATTTTTTCTTCTTTTTTTTTGTGAAAAATATGGCAATGTATAAATCTTTTCATTACTTTATTGAAAATTTCAATTTTATTTCTTCCGATGGTGGCAGAAACATCACAAGTGGTTAATTTTTATGGAAACGTCCAATCCGCTGGTCCCAACGTACCATTTTTTATCTCCGTAAACAATTCCAATAAGGTACAAGCTTCGGAGAAGCCCCCTATTATGTTTTCTGGTAAAACTGGCAAACATTTGTGCCGAATTTGCACAGAAACGATTGACATTTTGTCTAAATGTCAAACGGAAACACGTTTTTTATTTATACATTGTCATAACGATGCTTTAAATCTCATTTAAGCATGATGCGTTTTAAAGCGTTTCACCGACCACGCGATATAAGAGAAAAACGGATGCGGTTGTTTTTTCCGTACGGATAGCGCTACCGCATTAAAATTTTTTTTTTTTACTATTTTTGCAAAAAAATCGGCAATGCGGCGACGAATTTCCACATGCGGGCGGGCCTGAGAACCAAGAAATTAACTTTGTATGGCCTTATATAATTTCATGCTTTTTGCTTTGTATTTCTTTTATTATTATTATTTTTTTTTACATTTTTCATAAGTGACAAGAATTTATTTATAATGTTGCATATTGTATTTTACTATTACTGACGTATGTACTATTGTAATTATTTATTATTTGGAGAGGACCCTTGTAAATTGCTATAATTTGTGTCCAATCCAATTGTTATAATATTTAGCAATAACATATGTTTAATCTAATCTAAATGATGTTGATGTGCACCCCCAGTTTTTATTGACGTTCATGTTTCTCGATCTTAAGTTTTCTGTGTAGTGTTTTGTAGATCACTGTTTGTCCTTTTTCTTTTGGTCCTTTTCTGTCCTTCCTATTACGCATTCTGAATTATTAGTTGGATTTCTATAATGCTTGCTCACTGAAACAACATCTGCGAGTAGACACGTAGCGCCACTCGGAATTATATAAATATCCAATAAAGTTTCTTGTTTTTTTTAAGACTGAATTCTTTGTATATTAATAAATAGAAAAATGTTATATTCCCATTGGTAGAATTATAGGGTTATGATGCTTAACGCCACTTTCAACAATATTTCTGCTATATCATGGCGGTCAGTTTCATTGGTGGAGGCAACCTGGTGAAAACCACCGACCTGTCACAAGTCAATGACAAACTTTATCACATAATGTTGTATGGAGTACAACTCGACATGATTGTTATTCGAACTCACAACTGGCACTGAATGCATAGATTGCAATCCTTGTGTCATAGTATTTCAAAAGACTTGTATCACACTTTGAATTGAACAATAGTCATTGATTTACTTTCAGTCAAAGATTTTTTAACCATCAATCATGATAGTACCAGAATTCTTGAAGAAGCTCTAAAAAAAACACCCACAGATAAAACTGATTCTAGATATATTCAATGGATGGCTGAAACCAAAGTCAAAATTGAAAAAGTTCTTCACAAAGATAAGGAAGTGCCACGACTTTTGCATGCGTGTATCAGACATTTAGAGGTAAGATGCTACATGTCAAAAATATGCAAAAGCAACAATATAAACAAATGTTTTAACAAAATGAAATTGAAAAATGTCAACATGGATCCATACAAGACTGCATGTATGTGGGAAAGGTTAGCTTGACCAGCACCTAAAAACTTAACAGTAAGGACTGGTTAAGAACGAAACTTGACCACAAAAGAGATGATTTCAATTTTCTCATCATGAACTTTCCATTTATTGGTAATGTTCCTGTAAAACCTGTATTATGGATTATACATCCCTCAATTGGTAAGATTTTCCACTGTTTAATTAACTGCTCTGGAGTACCTGTGTGACAGATGGCAATGAATATGTCACGTTTGTTGTAGACACAGTTGTGTCCTTCTTTACATGATTCATGAATTATCAACATGTTTTAGTGTGGATCGTGTTCCTCAATCTTTATAGTTAGTTTTTATGTGTAGGGTTGACCATTATGTGTCTTTTTTGTAATTTTCCTCATTCTTTTGACATTATATTGACTCTCCTTCGAGTTACGGCTTCTTATAACACAATTGGTATCTTCAAACCTTTTTATATTCTTTCACTGCCATTTGTGACATCTTTCTGCAATTTCTAATTGCGACAACCAGAACATCATAATATCTATATATATATTTCTATTCGCCAAAAATGATGGCAATAATGTCAACATATTATGCAGTGTATCCGGAACATTTGGATACCAAAAGTAAATGTTGTGAGTTCGAATCTCATTAAGGTGACGTGTACTCGATACAACATTATGTGATAAAGTTTGTCAGTGACTTGCGGCAGGTCGGTGGTTTGTTCCGGGCACTCTGGTTTCCTCCACCAATAAAACTGACCGTGACGATATACCTGAAATAATGTTGAAAGTGGCATTAAACAACATAACCCTAACCCCCAAAAGTAAAGCTTTAAGCAAGAATTGATGACAAGATACATGATGTTTACTATTTCATGTTTCATACTTTTCACTTTTATTTCATACTCTAGGCCAGATGAAGATATTTCATTAAAATATGGTTTATCTTCTTTCAAATGATTGTTTCACTGATTTTTCCAAGCAACTATGATCCCCCGCTCAACATTAAGTAGATGAATATATAGACCAAGAGCAAAATGTGTAGAATGTTTCATGTCACCGGTCATCCTATAGTTTTGTTCCGAATCATGTATTTTGGTTTAGTGCTTTGTTCGGAAATCAAAGGTTTCAGTTTGTCAGTTTGGATAAAGAAGCTTAGAAATATTGATATTTTAAAGGTTGCACAATTAATTCCCATTGGAATGGTGATAGTATGTTGGAAAACAAGATCACCGAACTGAAAATAAATCAGAAAGTTTTATATTATATTTATGTAATTTTTAGTTGTTTTTTTAACCCTGAATCAAAACTGTTGTTCTCTCACAAAGTCAGGTTTATCTTTACCAAAGCTAAATATATAAATTCCATTTTGTACAATTATTCTCGAATATAAAATACTGTTAAGTGAGTAACATCACACATGATTTCCTTTAGGGTTAAATATGTGTATTAGTGTAAAAAGTTGAATTGAAAAATTGTTTTGATATGTTAACAGTGGTCAATACACAAGTAGCAAATCATGACAGAAATGCACCATTAATATACAGTTCTAAGTTAAAGAAAACAATGTACCAAATACAATTCCCTTATACATGTAATTTCGATATTCTGGAAATTTGCAGCTCCTAAATAATGGACTTATTATAAAAACTAAGGTTACCCTCCTTCAGTCATAGGTGACTTTGGTTTTATTTGGCTTTCCAATCTTTCGATTGTGAGCGAACCTGATGAAGGTTATTCGAGTAACGCTTTGTGCGCACTAAATTTGATATCTACGTTTTTATTCTACACATAAAATGCATTTGTTTTACATTACAGCTTTATGCAGACTGTCTTGAAGTTAATTCTCTTCTAGAAATAGACCAAGTAAGAGAAGTTCTATCAGCTGGGTATGGGCTGTTGTTGTACGAAGGACAGACTGCTAATACTGCTGCAGAAGAAAACGTTGTGTCAAAGTTGAAAGGTACACACACATTTTTTATACTGTCAGTTGGGCTATTTTTTTGTCATAATAAATGGGTTGAAATAAACTGTTGCTTTATTATGACAGTGTCATAATAACACCTTTCACATTAGCCTGATAGTGTCATAATAACACCTTTCACATTAGCCTGATAGTGTCATAATAACACCTTTCACATTAGCCTGATAAAGTTATTAAGCCATGTCCCTGTCATAATAACACTTTTCACATTAGGGCTATTCCAGAAAAAAGTGTCTCCTGGGGGCAGAACGTCATCGATATAAAATTGTCTTGGTGGGGGGTAAAACTGCATTTGAAATTTGCTGGTTGGGGTGTGAACAAAGAAAAGGAATGTATTGGGGGGGGGAGGGGTTACAGTGATTTTTTAGATGAGTATAGGGTCCCTTCAAGTTGTGGATCGCGCATTTTTGTATTCTTATGGCAGGTTTGTATCGGTAAATCGCGTCTCGTTGTGTTTTATCAGCATTTTTGTATCCTTCGTTTCTTTTCCTTTTCATATTTTCCTGTCAGTAATTACATTTTACGGATCGCTCACGAAGAAAATGACAAAACACGCTTTATAAAAATCCATGTTGTTTCATTATTTTATAGCTAAATTCATATCAAATAATTATATTTGTTTAAGCACTGACCTTTTAATAATTATAGTGCGATAATACACCGAATTTTGGTGTATTTTGTTAATTATAAAAGAAGTTCTTTTGGTATGAATTTTTTATTACATATGTGGCAAAAATGATATTTGAAGTAGAGTTATCTTTCTTGAATTGTTTTAGTTCTCTAACTTCCTTTTAAATTTGTATTTACAAATGAACAGACGCATTCTAGATTTAAATACTGTAAGTCTAATATATTGTCTTGATGTTGCTTTATAACTTTAGTGGTTAAAAGACATACTTTTAATTAAATTGCAGAATATATTATATTTGAAAACCTACATTGTCACATGTCTTTATTTTGTATACTAGTATGGTTATCAATAATGTTATGTTAAATTGTCCATGGAGTTATACTCTTCATAGAAGGTAAAATAGACTTTGCCATGGAAGTCACCTTTTTCCAAGGATCACATATTCATTTTTAACTTTAAAAACTTAAAGTATGGGTACTTGTAAATAGGGCATAAATTTTGATAGGATTTTCACTTTGCAATGTCACTAAACTTTTTGAATAATGCATTAAATTTAATTTGCCTGTTACCCCATTGTAACTTGTAAAGAACTTTTGATAATATTTTGTACACAGTTTACTTACACATTTGTTGATTATTATACAAAATAAATTATTCATTTACGGCATTGGCCAAATAAGACTGCACTTGTATCTTATACTTGGAGATGTTCGGATGACCCATATGTCCCCTTTTTAGCTCACCTGGCCAAAGGCCATGTGAGCTTTTGCCATTGGTAAGCATCCGTCGTCCGTCCGTCCGTTAGCTTTTCACATTTAACTCTTTTTCTCTGAAACCACTGAACAGATTTCAACCAAACTTGCCATAAATGTTCATTGGATGGGCCTCTACCAGATTTGTGTGTTTGGTATAGATCGGAAATTCAACATGGCTGCCAGGGCTAATAATGTGTTCTGATTGATTGAAACTTTGAAAATCTTCTTGTCAGAAACCACTAAACCAATTGAATTGTGACTTTGCAGGAATGATCATTGGTTGGTCCTGTACTAAATTTATGAATCGTTTGCCGATCGGAGATTCAAGATGGCCACCATGACTCGACTTAGTTTAACATTGGACCCTATGGGAATTTCACATTTTCATCTTTTTTTCTGAAACCACGAAACAGATTTGAACCAAACTTGGCAGAAATGTTCATTAGATGGTCATATACAAGATTTTTGTTTTTGGCGCTGATTGGAAATCCAACATGGCTGCCAGGGCCCATAATGTGTTCTGATTGGTCGAAATTTTAATAATCTTCTTGTTAGAAACCACTAAGCCAATTGAATTGTAACTTTACAGGAATGATCATTAGGTGGTCCTGTACTAAACATGTGAATCGTTTGTTGATCGGAAATTCAAGATGGCCACCATGACTCGACTTAGTTTTAACATAGGACCCTCTAGAAAAAATGTTTAAAAGTCTTCTCCTCTGAAACCAGCAAGTCAGTAGAAAGCAAACATGGCATGAATGGTCCTTAGGTGGTCAACTTTCTAAAGTATATCCTGTGAACCCAACCTCCATCCAAGATGGCCACCATCAGCGGACATAGTTTTAACATAGGACCCTATGGGAAAATTGTTTAAAAGTCTTCTCCTCTGAAACCAGTCAATCAATTTAAAGCAAACATGGCATGGATGGTCCTTGGGTAGTATACTTTTAAAATTATGTCCGGTGACCATGAACTCCATCCAAGATGACTGCCATTAGCAGACATAGTTTTAACATAAAACCCTATGGGATTTGAATAGTAACTTAGATGTATTCGGCATGCAGACATTCTTAAGAGGACTTAGTTATGTCAGGTGAGCGATACAGGCTCATCTGAGCCTCTAGTTAGTGGTTGTGGTTCGTTGGTGTCATTCTTATGTTTACACTTACCCTTGTCCCCCCATGTGTGACAGGTGTTCACAGACATTGCCCTTGTCCCCCATGTGTGACAGGTGTTCACAGACATTGGTTTAGTCCACATAGAACCTGGTTGATTGTATTGGTGTGGTTTGAGGTACACAAGACTGAGTTATGAGATAGTAGTCCAGAGCGATTACTTAAATCAGAACCCAGTCTGATTACACATGAAAATGGCGTCCTGGACGCAAGATCAAGTAACCACGTTTCTGGCCAGAAATGGCCTGGAACATTACAAGGACAATTTATTGGTGCGTAACAATGTAAGATATGATGTTCAGGAAAAGGTCTAAGGTTTTGACACTGTGCCCTTGTATATATTGCTTGTGTTTCGACCGTCTCTGTGACTGTCTCTACCCTGAATATAAATTGACACCGGCAGAGGAAGATGCACACTGATGACGAGTGATGTGTAATAAATTAAAGTATGTAATGAAGTGACCGAAAGGTGACAGTTGTTGCCCAGCCCACGTGTAGATGTATTAAATTGGGATAAAAGAGGGGGGAGCAGGTGTCAGGTCCCCCAGTCCCATATATTCTCTTGGTAACCAGGCCAGGATGTGTGTCGTTGTATGCATGATCAATGGTAACAAGATATGCAGACTGGGGAAGAGACACTGACATTAGTTAATGTCCCAAGTCATATCAGAATAACTTAATTTTTTATTTAAATTTGTTGGTGGGGGGTTTACCCAAATTGTTAAATAGTTTGTGGGGGTGTGTTTTTTAATTTAAATCTATTGGTGGTACCCCTAAATTTCATGGGCGTTCTGCCCCCAGGAGACACTTCTTTCTGGAATAGCCCTTAGCCTAATAATGCTATTAAGTCACACCCCTGTCATCATAACACTTTTAACATTAGCCTAATAAAGCTATTAAGCCACGCCCATTACCGGAACTACCATAGAGGTATCAATGGGGGTTCCGTTATCTTTTGTTAATTATTAAATTAAATAACATTTTTTTTGCAAATTTTATTACAGGATAAATACAATAATGGTGTATTGACGGTAAATATAGAATTTATGTGGCGAGGCTTAGAAACGGGGGAAAGATGAGATATTAACTATTAGCTATTCCATACTACCAGAACATGTACAAATTCAAATATTAAAATCGTAGAAAGAGGCAAAATCAATACCCTAACACACGAATACATGACCACTCACTTTCCTGGCTTGGTACAATACCCCCCCCCC
>MJUT01042540.1:338221-349582 GCA_002080005.1 Gigantidas platifrons | reverse complement strand
ATTTACGTTATTTGTGTATGTTCGGTTCGTCTTTTCCTCCAGTTGTTTGTAGGAGGGCTCATGTTTTATTTACGTTATTTGTGTATGTTCGGTTCGTCTTTTCCTCCAGTTGTTTGTAGGAAGGCTCATGTCTTATTAACGTTATTTGTGTGTTTTTTAGTATAGTGATGTCTAACACATATTGTGTTGTGTTGTGTTGTGTTGTGTTGTTTTGTTTTTCCTCGTCTTGTGTTGCCAGTTTCTCTGATCTGAATTGTCATTTTTTTATTGCCCTTTCGGTATTCTCTAACGTTTATATAGATCTTGTTCACATTTTGGTGTCTAAATCGTGAGATTTCAATAGTAAATCATATATTAAAAGTGTTAAGTTGTTGGTATTTGCTTTGTATTAGTATATTATAATTTATTTTCGTTTATCAGAGGTATACACAGACATTTTCAAACTGGGCAGGAATTTAGAAGCGAACCCTGATATCAATGAAATTTTCAAAGCTATGGAACAAGAATATGCTAAAATGAAAGAAGAATCAAGATTCCTTATATTTGTTAAAACCCGAGCAACAGCCAAGGCTCTAGCGGAGAGGCTGCCAGACTACCTCCAAAGTACACATTTGACTGGATCACATGCTTCAAAGACTGAAGGAGGTATACAATTATTTCTTAATGCTGAAAATGTAGTGGGATTTACGAGGAAAAATTCAGATTTAAGACCAGATACATACATATCGTGCATATAAAGAATCATATTCTTAATGCCATTCGAGTCTTATATATTTGACATGCGCAGGTGCCTCACATTCTATACCCCTAAGGAAATGATTGATCATGAATACACCATGAATTGTAATTTGATACAATCTGAATTCTCGAAATATTGAAAAGCCAAATAATTTAAAAGGGTTTTGGAGCAAAAATGCTAAAGGTTATATCTAGACATCTATCACCTATGTCTGAAGGAAGAGAACCTTAGTTTTGATAATAGGATACCCATCATTAAAGCTGACATGCATTACTTCCGAAATAAATATGATTGATATATGGTTATTAATATACGTTGCTTCTAAATAAGACTAACAGAAACGGTTACTTCATATATAATGTGACATGATTTCGTTTCGCAATTTGAGCTGCAAAGAGCCTGGGCCATTTTACCGCTGTTTCATTTCACTTGTCAAAATCGATTTCTTGTGTTATTTTTAAATCATCGGATGCTATTTAAAGAGATACAAATGTCATGAATTTTACCTGTGAACAGGTATTCCCCCAGCTGTAAGGCCACAACTATTGTTGTCTTCGTTAAATAATTTTTCATATATTGTCTATTAACAACAGCACTACTTACGCTATTTCTGAACAAGATTGGCATGTGTAGCTATCGTCATTAAGAAAAGAGAAACATAAGGCTCACATGGAAATATAATATATCAAATAAGATCCGACATACTAACAATATTTATTCTTCATATGAAAGTTTGAAATTATTCAAAATTCATGTGCTTATCAAAAATATATATTTCGTGAACATTTGGCAATATCTAACGAATAACCCATGGTTCGGAATGAGAGACATGTGAAAATTTGTAGACTGTGCTCATCAACAAAAAATCGTATGAAACGAAGCTTAAGTCCATGTGGGTTTTTTTTTTTTTTTACAGATGATCGAACACTGTCATTTGTCCTGAATCAAAACGAATTATTTGTTAGGTTAAGTTTTGTTATGGAGCCGCAACCAAAGGAATTTGCGCTATAGATATTAGACCGATACAGGTCAAGATACAATATATGCACCGGCCGACAACTGAAGTCATATATTCTTAGTATGGACAACACCGGACATAACTGGTACAAGCAGACCTTGTTTACTAAATATAGACATTCTGGCCTTTTCAGGTATAGCTACAAATGGACCTTCAGTTGTTCTGCATACAGCACTTTACCAACAATAACGATTGGAAGTGTAATACATGTAGAAGTTGCACCTGAGGGTGGTGATTTATGCTGATAATTTTTCACCTTTTCTTTGATTTTTCCATTACCATAAAAAAAAACTTGTCTACATTGATCACAAATAATTCCACTTTCAAGAACATAATTTCCTTGACTTTGAAAATATTTTATTTGTTTCTCAGTTATTTTCGTGGTTTGGCCTTTTTTATGTTTATGGCATACACAACACTTGATTTTCATTGTTGCTGTAGTAATTACACACGGACATATTTATGTTTTGGTCGACATTTTATGGATTAACTTACTGTTTATGTTTGTAAAGTTTTGCATAATGTAATTGTAAATAAACTCAGGGAATAGGAAGTATGCTTTGATATACCTATAGGACCGGGCATAATACTATAAATATAAACAAGATAAATATAATTAATGCCAACTGGTGTATTTGCTTAGCATTTATAAAGTCAGGTGCTCACCAATTATTTTATTTTGACCAAAAATATAAAATTTGTAAGCACACTTCACTTCGCAATTACATGACATCGACCCATCATACCGATTGAGCTACCAAACTCATACTAAACGTGGCGAAATTACATATACATATAGCTCATAGGTAAGTGCCCTGTGCGTTTTTTCTAAAAAGTTGATTTTTCTATATCTAGGACCTTGACAACCTAACTCAATTTTTGTGGAGGGTTAAAAGACATATAGACGATTATAAAAAACCATGCTTCATGTTGGTTGTGGAGGTGCTTCATAGGGGATTTCCTGTTCCAAGTGCCTGAAATCCTTGGAAAATGTACAAATTACGATTTTGTTGGTTTTTCATGGTAGTTTTTCTCCGTTTTAATGACCATAATATATGACAATTGTACACAAAAATGTTGAACAGTATTTTTACTTCTTAAATTCATCATTTAATACCACGTAGTCAATATGTTTGAAATTGGCCCTTCTAGTGAAACAAAATAAGGGGAAAGTGGCCCATCCTCTTTATCAAATAAATAATATTTAAGAAAAGCATTTTGAATAATTAATGGAAGTGACTTGTTGAGTTGTGCAGATTCTTTACAGAGACATCCTTGGTTTTCAATAAAAAGATATTTTTTAGGCCTGACAAAATGCCCTCGTCAGAGTATCAAAACAAATATGTATAATATATCTATTCACACTGAAAAACACTACAGTATCATGAAAATAAAATAGAAACATATCTGAGATCTGATAGCGCCACCTTAACCGGTCTGAAAAATCAAATATCTGTGCATATCATCATTACATCTAATATTGAAATCGAAATAAATGTGTTCTTTATTATACATGTAATTTGTAGCTCAACTTCTGTCCCCGTTTATCCAAGTTGTCTGCTTATTTTGGTTTATGGTTAATGATATTATTATCGTTAAATTTTAGATTGTTTTTTATGTTATATAAAGAGAGACGAGAATTCTGATTTTTCAAGTTTTTTCCAGGGATTTCAATAAATGAACAACTAGATGTTGTAAAACGATTTAAAGAAGGAACACATTTATGTATTGTTGCTACGTCAGTTGGATGTGAAGGATTAGATATTCAACAATGTAACATGATGATTCGTTACAGATTTCACGCTGATGAGATCAGTAGTTTGCAGATGCGAGGTAACGTATTACATGTTATATATGACCTTGATTGATGTTAGTTATTTCCTATTGTTAATGATTGCAGTATATATTTATATATACATTGTATAAATATTGTCCTTTGTGTAAAAGCCTTTAACCAACAGATTCTACATTTTCAGCGAGTAGTCAGTTAACTACGAGCATTCTTGTACCATGCTATTGTCCTGTCCAGGTTATGTGCAGTTTGTTATCGTTTATTTTATTTTTATTTTTTTATTTACAAAATACAAATATATACAACATAATTTCATATAATTACCTATATTAACCAACTGTATTTTCCTGTTTATGCTTTATTTTACGCCTAGTTTTGACTCATTTCTTTCATATTTTCTAACAAAAATTTTATCAAGTATGAGGAAACTAAGTTTTCCGGTTAGTTCCATCATTTTAGATTTTATTTCTTTAAACAAATATATATTTTTTCTAAACTTTATTTTTAATATTTTTAATTACTGTAGCAAATAAAAAAACTAATAAACGATTTGAGAACGGAATCACTGAATCAAACAGACTGCAGTTACCTTAATAAATCGAACATACCCTATGGTTTTGAGGGAAGTTTTACGACAGCAGCGTGGCTATTTATTTTTACATACATTTTTTCTATTTTTATTCTTGGGGCTGTTATCGTTTATTTATATCTGTACATTGTCATTGGAGACCCAGTTATAAAAAGGAGAATTGTTGGAATCCCATTAATAGGTTGGATACCCCCACATTTTCACCAGGTCCGGACCTGGATCTCCAACGTCATATATTGTGGTCTTTTTTGTGTTCAATGATTTGAGGTGAGAGGTCATTGTTCGTTGTGTTGATATTGGAAGAAGTGTTGTCCATCACTGTTTAAGATTTCTGTTCATAATATAATGTGTATAGATTACATACAATCGGTGATCACAGTGTAATCTATATTGCTGTTTTCGTTACTGTTACAAACATCATACTTCCAGTTCTATATTAATGAGCAAGCTTGTAATTAGTTTCAGTTACATGTTTGCTCTATATTAATGAGCAAGCTTGTAATTAGTTTCAGTTACTTGTTTGCTCTGTATT
This sequence comes from Gigantidas platifrons, assembly GCA_002080005.1. Lineage (NCBI taxonomy): Eukaryota > Metazoa > Mollusca > Bivalvia > Mytilida > Modiolidae > Gigantidas > Gigantidas platifrons. Next base: position 344,912 of record MJUT01042540.1, on the reverse strand, counting down.
AATGAGCAAGCTTGTAATTAGTTTCAGTTACATGTTTGCTCTATATTAATGTTTAAGCTTGTAATTAGTTTCAGTTACATGTTTGTTCTGTATTAATGAGCAAGCTTGTAATTAGTTTCAGTTACATGTTTGCTCTATATTAATGTGCAAGCTTGTAATTAGTTTCAGTTACATGGTTGTTCTATATTAATGAGCAAGCTTGTAATTAGTTTCAGTTACATGTTTGTTCTATATTAATGAGCAAGCTTGTAATTAGTTTCAGTTACTTGTTTGTTCTGTATTAATGAGCAATCTTGTAATTAGTTTCAGTTATATGTTTGCTCTATATTAATGATCAGTCTTGTAATTAGTTTCAGTTACATGTTTGTTCTGTATTAATGAGCAATCTTGTAATTAGTTTCAGTTACATGTTTGTTCTATAATAATGAGCAATCTTGTAAATAGTTTCAGTTACATGTTTGGTCTATAATAATGAGCAATCTTGTTATTAGTTTCAGTTACATGTTTGTTCTATATTAATGACCAATCTTGTAATTAGTTTCAGTTACATGTTTGTTCTATAATAATGAGCAATCTTGTAATTAGTTTCAGTTACTTGTTTGCTCTATATTAATGAACAATCTTATAATTAGTTTCAGTTACATGTTTGTTCTGTATTAATGAGCAATATTGTAATTAGTTTCAGTTACTTGTTTGCTCTATATTAATGAGCAATCTTGTAATTAGTTTCAGTTACATGTTTGTTCTATAATAATGAGCAATCTTGTAATTAGTTTCAGTTACTTGTTTGTTCTATAATAATGAGCAATCTTGTAATTAGTTTCAGTTATATGTTTGTTCTATATTAATGTGCAAGTTTGTAATTAGTTTCAGTTGCATGTTTGTTCTGTATTAATGAGCAATCTTGTAATTAGTTTCAGTTACATGTTTGTTCCATATTAATGAGCAATCTTGTAATTAGTTTCAGTTGTTTGGTCTATAATAATAAGCAATCTTGTAATTAGTTTCAGTTACATGTTGGTTCTATATTAATGATCAATTTTGTAATTAGTTTCAGTTACATGTTTGTTCTATAATAATGAGCAATCTTGTAATTATGTTCAGTTACATGTTCTATAATAATGAGCAATCTTGTAATTAGTTTCAGTTACATGTTTGGTCTATAATAATGAGCAATCTTGTAATTAGTTTCAGTTACATGTTTGTTCTATATTAATGAGCAATCTTGTAATTAGTTTCATTTACATGTTTGTTCTGTATTAATGAGCAATCTTGTAATTAGTTTCAGTTACATGCCTGTTCTATATTAATGAGCAATATTGTAATTAGTTTCAGTTACATGCCTGTTCTATATTAATGAGCAATCTTGTAATTAGTTTCAGTTACATGTTTGTTCTATATTAATGAGAAATCTTGTAATTAGTTTCAGTTACATGTTTGTTCTGTATTAATGAGCATTCTTGTAATTAGTTTCAGTTACATGCCTGTTCTATATTAATGAGCAATCTTGTAATTAGTTGCAGTTACATGTTTGTTCTATATTAATTAGCAATCTTGTAATTAGTTTCAGTTACATGTTTGGTCTGTATAAATGAGGAATCTTGTAATTAGTTTCAGTTGCATGCCTGTTCTATATTAATGAGCAATCTTGTAATTAGTTTCAGTTACTTGCCTGTTCTATATTAATGAGCAATCTTGTAATTAATTTCAGTTACATGTTTGTTCTATAATAATGAGCAATCTTGTAATTAGTTTCAGTTACATGTTTGTTCTATAATAATGAGCAATCTTGTAATTAGATTCAGTTACATGTTTGTTCTATAATAATGAGCAATCTTGTGTGTAAAATACATTTATTATTAGTCATAAACAATTTTTCTGTCTCAGTCATATTTATCATTTAAGAATGTCAACTTACTGAACATAAAGACGTTATATTAGAGTTTCATTGTGAACCACTACAATTATACAAAAAATGTAGTGTCAAGTATAAATGAAGTAGTTTCATTAAAAATCTATGGTTGCTAATAATATACAGTCAAACCTGACTTATGTAACTTTCCAAGGGAACATTGAAATGGAATCACTTAAGACAGATGGTTGCTAAATACAGGTTTCATTAATATGAAATGCACCATGAAGGAAAATTAAAATGAAGGTCTTATAATACAAGTTGTTGTTTAACAGAGGTGGTCACTAAGGCAGGTTTAACTGAATATCTTGTTTGATAATGTCACTAGTTATGTTTCTATTAGCTTTGTCTGTCACTATAGATATAGATATGTTATATACTTTTATTATACAGGTAGAATCCGTCAACTAGAAGGTAAAGAAGTATTATTAGCTACCGACATAGACCTTGCACGAGAGATTCAGAATATAGAAAGACAATGCTTAATGAAACAGGCCATCGAAAGCGTTACAGAACAGGACCTAATCAGGCAAATAACATTGGCTGAAAGATGTGTATATGACACAGAAGAAGCTGAAAGAAAAATGAAGAAAATGAAGATCAGCAAGAAGAAAAGGGGGGAGTTTACGATTAAATGTAAATGTTGTGGCTTATTAATTATTAAGGGTGATTTGGTGAGGCACATTAAAAATAAGCATTACATAATATGCTGCAAAGACATATTAGAACGAATAACTCGAAAAACAACAGAAAGGAAAGAGAAGAAGTTTGATGGCGTTCAAAAGCAAGACAAAGTTTACGGAGAATGTCAGCATAACTGGGGATCGATTCTGATTTTTCGCAAGCTTGAATTTGTGTCTTTGTCTCAAGATTACATTAAATTTTTTGATGTAAAAAAAGATGAATTTTTGGATTGTAAAAAGTGGTCGGACTTGACATTCATGATAAACGAAATATCTGAAAACGACATAACAGAGTATGATGATACTGTGATAAGCTCACAAGACATAAATATTTAAATGTATTAATGAGCGATGTCAAAGACCTTTAGACAGTCTTTACTTACATTATGTATATATATATATTATTTAAACAATGTCAATAAACATGACAGAAATAATTCACAGCAAAATAAAAGTTTCCACATCATCAAATGTGAACAAATGAGATGTAGAAAAGGTTTTGACAAATTTGTCCTATATAGAATTATTATACCCCCCGCAAACAAAGTTTGGGGGGTATATAGGTTTCACCCTGTCTGTCTGTCCGTCTGTCTGTCCGCATAGAGGGTACATGGTTTGTCCGTACAACTCCTCCTACAGTTTTTCTGCTAGGAAGTGTTTATTTTGCAGATCATTTGTACATATATCAAAGATGTGCATGTGGTAAGGATTTAGATTTTTGTGCATTTTTACCAAAAATATAGATTGTTGAACTTAGTCATTTTTTGGTGAATTTGGCAAAAAGGGTACATGGTTTGTCCGTACAACTCCTCCTAAAGTATTTACGCTAGGAAGTTTTTATTTTGCAGATCATTTGTACATATATCAAAGATGTGCATGTGGTAAGGAATTTGATTTTTGTGCATTTTTACCAAAAATATAAATTGTTGAACTTAGTCATATTTTGGTGAATTTGGCAAAAAGGGTACATGGTTTGTCTGCGCAACTCCTCCTAAAGTTTTTACGCTAGGAAGTTTTTATATTGCAGATCGTTTGTGCATACATCAAAGATGTGCATGTGGTAAGGATTTTGATTTTCATGAATTATTACCAAAAATATAGATTGCTGAACTTAGTCTTTTTTTGGTGAATTTGGCTAAAAGGGTACATGGTTTGTCCGCGCAACTCCTCCTACAGTTTTTACGCTAGGAAGTTTTTATATTGCAGATTGTTTGTACATATATCAAAGATGTGCATGTGGTAAGGATTTTGATTTTCATGAATCTTACCAAAAAATATAGATTGTTGAACTTAGTTTTTTTTTTATTTGTGAATTTGGCTGAAAGGGTACATGGTTTGTCCGTGCAACTCCTCTTACAGTTTTTATGCTACGACGTTTTTATTTTTTGTTGAATGTGATTAAATATTATAATTTGACAAATAATATATTTTCCGTGTAGACTTAGTTTTCAATAATCTTGAACACAGTCAGAGTGAAGCGGGGGGTATTAGTCCCGCTATGCGGACAGTTCTAGTTATTATTCTATTCATGAATATACAAATGTAGTTTCCATTCCACTGGGATGATTTTTAATTAAAGTTTAAGGGAAGGTAGAATACACAAGTAAAAGTAGTAATTTAAAAACATTGAATTTTTTAAAGGCACGATTTAGATCATGTTTGTCCTAAAGATAAACATAAAAATCTACTACAGCATGGGCTACCAATAATAAACCCAAAACACACATGAGAGTAACCTGTACATGTATCTGCATCAATATGTCGAAGATACCACTTGCTGGTTTTAACTGGATGGGAGAGAGAGCACCTATTGTTGGTGTTGGAGAGCTGTTTTGAAGCTCTCAACTGTCTTTGCATGCACTATCTCTTCGTCCAGCTGGTTCCAATGAACTACACTTTTGACAAAGAATGAGTTCTTGTATTGCTTAGTATTGGAAACAGTAGTCTCTAGTGCCTTGGAATTGTTTTTAACGGAATTGTTCACTATATTGGCACTTTCAAAGTTATCAAAGCGTTTTGACTTGATTTAACGTTTCGGCTTACTTCTTACCAAAATTCAGAAGGATTTATAGCTGGTACCAAACCATCAACCACCTTGTACAGGAATATCAGTCTTAGGCTTGTTCTCCGCAGTCGAAGGTTCTCTAACTTTAGGTCGTTGAGCATCTTGGTGACAGAACCCTCTTCTCTTGTCTTATAGTCCCCGGTTATAAATCTTGCTTCTATTCGTTGGATCCTTTCTAGTTTGTTGATGTCGCTTGTAGTATACGGATCCCATACTATTTCCCCATATTCCAGCGTTGATCTTACAAATGAAATGTAGGCGGTTTTCTTGCATTCATTTGGACAGAATCGCAGGTTTCTCCTAAGAAAGGCGAGTGTTGAGTTTGCTTTCTTGGCTACGTTGGTGGTGTGAGTTGTCCATTTTAGGTCTTCCGATATCTGTAGCCCTAAGTATGGGTTGTTTTGGAATTGTTGTAATATGTGTCTGTCCAGGGTGTACATTCTCTGGCTTTTGGTCCTGATGCTCAAAATGTAGCATTTCTTCGCGTTGATACGCATACCCCAGTTTGTGGCCCATATCTCAAGATTTGCTAGATCTTGTTGCAAGACTCTGTGGTCCCGTTCAGTTTTGATATTTCTGTAAAGGAGACAGTCATCAGCGAAAAGTCTAACGCTTGATTTTACGGCATCTGGGAGGTCGTTGATGTGACACAGGAAAAGAAGGGCCCGAGTACTGTTCCTTGTGGTACTCCAGGGTCGACTGTAGCTTCTCCGGATTCTTCTCCATCAATAACAACTTTCATTTTTCTTTTTGTAAGGAAGTTTTCTTTAGTCAGTTGTTGATTTAGCCTCTTACGCCGTATTCATCCAGTTTGTTGAGTAATTTATTGTGTGTATCGAACGCTTTCGAAAAGTCTAGGATTGCTACGTCTGTTTGTATTGCTGCATCTTGTGATTTCAGGAAGTCATGCAATGTGGCTAATAGTTGGGTCTCACAAGAGTAGCCGGACCTAAATCCGTGGTTAAGTGATATCCGGACTTTATACTTTTCTAGATGTTTCAACATGTGTTTACAGATGATGTGTTCCAGTAATAATGACACGGGTCTGTAATTTTCAGCTGCATGTTTGTCGCCTTTTTTTAATATGCTTGATATGTTCGCATTGCGCCAGCCGCTGGGTAAAGATCCTTTATTAATGGACTTTTGGTATATCGAGGCTAGTCCTGGTGCAAGTTGTTTTGAGCACTCCTTAAGGATACTGTTTGGTATACCATCAGGCCCAGATGCTTTTGATGGGTTAAGCTGTTTTAGTAACTTTTCTACCCTTTCTGGTCTTATAATAATTGCTGGTATTGTGTCCTTGACATGCTTTGTTGTTTTTGGAGTGTTGTATTTTGTTCTCTGATAAATACTGATGTATGGCGTATTATTGTCATCCTTTAATATTAGCCATAATAGTAATCAGGATAATAGCTTGCTTCAAATTGACTGCGCAGAGTAAGAGAATGGTTGTTGCTTAACGACACATTTTTCAGCTATATCATGGCGAGAACAAGTTACATTAGATGAGATGATGATGATGCCTTTCTCTTTGTACTAGACCAACACGCTTAGTTGAATTTTTTTTTTAGTACTAGCTGTTTGAAGCAATAGTAAAGCGGGTAGATATGTCGCATCACTCGGATATATTATCCTGATACCAAGCCAACCAGTCTTTGCTCTTTCTTCTCATGCTACGTTCTTAGTGGAGAAGCAACAAATACCAATTTTAAAGTCTTTGTTTTGAACCGACCGGTGCTCAAACCCACGATCCACTCACTCGAGACGAGCATGCTAACCATTACACAACCGATACGGTTCGATTTTAGAGAAAAATAAATAAATATTTTATATAAACATAAATAGTTACTGCTTTTGAGCCTTGTACATGATTATGCAGTATCTCACAGAATAATATTTACCATCATATTTTCATCATATTTCACGGGACGAATTACCGGGATAAAACCTTGATTAGATTCAAGGTCATCGGGATATCAGTATTGGTTAAAGGTTAAGTATATACAAGTACGTGTATATGTATATATCCAC
>MJUT01042540.1:271737-307342 GCA_002080005.1 Gigantidas platifrons | reverse complement strand
AACATGTTAATACCACTACTAGTGGGACAGGAACAACATACACCTCCTATCAGAACATGTTAATACCACTACTAGTGGGACAGGAACAACATACACCTCCTATCAGAACATGTTAATACCACTAACAGTGGGACAGGAACAACATACACCTCCTATCAGAACATGTTAATACCACTACTAGTGGGACAGGAACAACATACACCTCCTATCAGAACATGTTAATACCACTACTAGTGGGACAGGAACAACATACACCTCCTATCAGAACATGTTAATACCACTAACAGTGGGACAGGAACAACATACACCTCCTATCAGAAAATGTTAATACCACTAACAGTGTTTCAATTTCGATGTGAACATATGGACACACGTTTATCTGGGGCATGCCTAAGCATGGGCACAATGTGAAACGGAAACATATACACCTGTCTGTAATTTGAGTACATAACGTTAGAGGTATATTTTTTTATAAATATCAAATTTTTGTTTGACACTTCTCTAAATATAAAACCAATGGTTCTATCATATTTCGACAGTTGGAAAGAAACATTTTTATTGATTGAATTTGGGATTATGAGTTAGTGCTAAGGTGTTAATGCTATTGTCAACGATATTTCAGTTATATCGTGGAGGTCAGTTTTATTGGTGGAGGAAACCGCAGTACCGGATGAAAACCACAGACCTGTCATTATTCACTCACAAAATTTATCACATAATGTTGCATCAAGTACACCTAGTCTGAGCGGGAATCGAACTCACAGAATTAGTGGTTTTACGACCACGACGGCCCTTCTGATTACATTTGTAAATATATGTAAGATATTTTTATGTTTACATAATATATTATTTTATGATGACTTGTTTATCTTATTGCTTAAACATATTTTTATGTGACTTTTTTTTATTTCGCTTTAGAAAAGAAATTATACAACTACTGCGAGTGCTACAACTTCAAATAAATCTGCTGAAGTTCCAAATGTAATTAATTAGTAATTAATATAGATGTTGTATAGGTTGATTCCATTATATATTGTCCACCTAAGAACACAATAAATATTGATGCATGAGAAACCAATCATACGCAATGAAAGTTTCCAAATATGAAAGCGGAAGAGTCAAGACTTGCGGCTTCATGTAGGATGTTTTAGACTGTTAAATAATTTGGTGGTGAGCGTACCCGATGAAGATTATTCTAGACACGCGACATGTGTACTTAGTTTGATACCAACGTTTTCATTAAAACTCAACTTCACCTAAAAGTAACATAAATCAAAATTTAAAATACCCCATCAATATCATATTTATGTTGACCCTTTCCAATCAAGTTATTATATTTCGAATACCCGTGCAGCTATAGAGCTTGCAACTGTTTGTCAAAACGTATATTGCGCATGCTTGTTCCGTTATATTATTCAATTCAAAGTACTAATCACATCGGTGGTGTAATGTGTAGTGTGCTCGTCTCAAGTAAAGTAGATCATCGGTGGTGTAATGGGTAGTGTGTGCTCGTCTCCAGTAAAGTAGATCGTGGGCAGTGCCGGATTTAGAACAAATGAGGCCGTGTGCAAGTTAAATTAGGCCCCCTAATAATTTAGTTTCTATGCCACTGAGCCACTGTAATGACTGCCTGCTTTGTGGCACACTCCCGTAGACTATCAACTCTATCATTCTGTCTGGAATCGTTCCGAAACAGAACGCCTTCAAATTTAAAATTGCAATACGTATGCAAAAATCCTTCGTAAAAAATGTATTTTGGCAGGAAGATCCCTCCCCCTGGCCAACGGGGCCCTGTACTTAAGCACACCTAAGCACAATGGTAAATCCGGCACTGATCGTGGGCTCGAGCAGTACACTATATTTTTATATGTTTCTGCGCTTAACACATAACATCAAGGAGTAATAGCAAAGACTGGTTGGATCGGAATCGTAATAATGTTTCCAATTGGAGCGACATCTTGACCACCGGAATGTTGTTTCAGTTAGCTAGTAATGTAAAATACCAAATAAGCGTGTTGATATAGTACAAAGCTGACCTCATCATCATCTCATGGAATGTCACGTGATCTCGACATGAGAGCTGAATAATTGACGTTAAGCAACACTCATTCACGTACGATTGCACTACAACATTAAGCCGCACACAGACTGTTGTAACAAGGATCTGAAGCTGTCTGAATCTTTCGGGTCTTCTTTTTACCTACAAAAGTAGTTACTGTATACCATTACAAAAATGTAATGATCACTTTTGATAAGGTTATTGGAATAAATATGAAAGAAGCCTGTTATCAAATAATAACTTGAATCTTTGTAAATAAACATGCACTGATTTCTTTTCTTGATGTATTACAGACATACCCATATTATGACCAGACATTTGTCATTTTGGAAGATTCAAATGTACAGACGTTGTTAAAAGAGGTAAACCATATTTTGATTAGTGAAACAATACTAATAGAGCAGAAATTATGCTTGTTATTATTTGCTTCATTAAATGTTACGATATTGACAAGGGGTCGTCGTGATGGTACGGTAGTTGCATTTACAACTACCTATGCAATCAGTGCCTAAAGTTCCAATCCCTCTCAAGGTGATATACTCGATACATCTTTAAGTGATAAAGTTTGTCGGTGGTTTGTACATATCAATTTTTTGTTTCAATTTCGATGTGAACATATGGATACAAGTTTATTTGGGATATGTATGAAATCAAACATGCAGGAAATATGTCAATAATACAACCGCTTCAACGTTATCAAACTAATTATGTAAACATTTATACCTCTAGATCTACAATTAGACCCAACAGTGTTAGAATTAGACCTTTGAGCCGACAATTGTTTTTGTTCTCCATCGCCATTGATGAAATTCGTACTCACACGATTGTTACACTTCAGCACAAATCGCTTAGTCCTATGCTCTGCGCCATAGACAATTCTGCCACATCAGATATATATATATATAAAAAGATGTTTAATAGTGGAAGTGTTACCTTGTCTCGAATATTTTGATGTAAACTCCATTAAATGCTTTGAATTGTTTTTTTTATAGAAAAATAACAGACTGGCTAGAATAATACAAAGTAAGATACCAACAAAAGATACCGTCCTTGAACCACTATTAGCAGGTGATTGTCATCTAGTGGCAAGTGCTATAGAAGAGGTATTGACAAACATAGACATTGTTACGGCGGAAACATCGGTAAGTTATATTTTTCTTTATATATTCTATTATGTTGAAAAAACACTATATGGTCTTCCAATATTGATTTCACTATATGTCAAATTTTGTTCATTAATTCTGATATGTGATACTTATAAACCTGTCTTTTGAATCGCTTTTATATAAGACAAATAAATATGATACCATAGTCTATATAAACTAGAAAATAATATTATATGTTCACAAAAACTACTTAAAGTTTACAGATCGATCTTATGATACAAAGTCATGGCCACCATGTATTCTCTATCCAGAGTTGTCGTTCCTGCTACGCTACACAACATCTCTGTCAACGCTCATTACATAAGATTTTTGTAAAATTTAGAAAAAGTAAAAAAAATCTACTTAAAATTGTTTTAATTATTGTAAATATCAATAAAGATGAAAATAAATCACTCATTTCAAATCAATTCTCTCTTAAAAATGATTTGTGATCGTTTTTAACTTTTTAATTTTTACCTCCGCAAAATAGTTCTTTAAGAAGTGGGGGTAAAATCATTTTTAAGAGAGAATTGATTTGAAATGAGTTATTTATTGTCGTCTTTATTGATATTTACAATAATTAAAACAATTTTAGTACATTTTTTTTTACTGTTTCTAAGTTTTACAAGAATCTTGTAAAATGAGCGTTGACAGAGATGTTGTGTAGCGTAGCAGGAACGACAACTCTGGATAGAGAATGGGCCACCATGGACAGTACTTTCTTTTGATTGTCTGAAATTAAAAAAGAAAAATATTCTCTCAAATTACAAGTCCAAATAATTCTTTTGTTTGTAAAAATAATAATAAAAGGTAATTCAGAAATGTAAAATCCAACTAAAGCATATGTAGTTGATAACCCACAACTGTGAAATCATACGGCAAAGGTAAATAAACAACATCATATAGACATACATTTTGATATACTATAACCAGATGATTCATGAGAGCGCAACAAGGCATCAAAGGTATTGACATAAACATATTTTATTGGTATAACTAACATATATAAACAGAACAACAGCAATCGTACAATAGGATTTAGAAACAAGCAAATGCTTTTTTTAAATCTGTTTCCTATGAAGAACTTACAAATATGACAAAAAATTCATATGTATGCTGATTTGAATTTTAAACTTGTGAGAATTATTTATACATTGATGGAGAAAAAAAAATGAATGTAAGCATCAGAGGTATTATAAGTCTAGAACAGGTGACATAAATGTAATGTATAAAAATAGCATAACTATCGTATGTTATATTCAAATGGGTGACATTAAATGGAACTCGATAATAGTTGGCACATTGTCATGGCATTGAGAGGGTATAACCCCCACCCAATAGCCAGTATTACAGCACAAACATGGCGTGTACCTGTTATGTAGTAAAATCGTAAATATCGAAATTGGTACGACCGACGCATTTCTGGAATAGCATTCATAAGGTATGCTCAAAGTCAAAAGATTGGAAACCAAAAGATTTAAAAAAAAATTGGGAGCAAAAATGCCAAAAGGCCTAAACATATCACCTATGTCAGTCCCGAAACAGTGATTACCGTGTAGATGATTCCCTCAGCAGAGGAATGGACCCAATGATAGTAAACAAATGTAGATATCCAATTAAATACGCACGACACGTTCTGAAATGACCTTCATCAGTTGTTTTCCATATCTTCAATTGTAACAAATGTTTTATTTCATACTACAATGAACCGCATTGGTGTTCGCCTCGAGTGCGGTAGATCCTGGGTTCGATCCTCGATAGGGTCAAACCAAGGACTATAATATTAGTATTTGTTGCTTCTCCGCTAAGCGCGCAACATTAAGGAGAAAAATCAAGCACAGATTGGCTCAAAATCAGGATAATGTGTCCGAGTGGGGCGAGATGTCTATCTGTTGACAGTTGTTTCAGCGGGCAAGCACTATACAAATTCAACTAAGCGTGTTGGTCTAACACAAAGTAGAGCTCATCATCATCTCATTGAAAATTAACTTGTTCTCGCCATGATATATCTGACAAATTGCTGAGTTGGCGTTAAACAATAATCACTCACTCACCCATACTACAATGTGCATATTTCATTTATTTTTTTATTTTAAGGCAATTGGTTTCGCAAGTTTATATAAAGATATGCTAAATGTTCAAGAGATAGTACAGAAACGTCCCTTTCCCATGAACGAGCTTACGGGTGTATATTCATCTATATCAGGTAAAGTTTTTATTTTCGAAAGCCGGGATGAAAAATGAAACAAAAAATAAATACAACACCATCAGAACAGTTCTAAAATCCAATAGAAAAATCATAGAAAGATAGGCAAGACTGATACCCATAACACGCATATATATGTCCGTTCACACTTCTGGATTGGTCCAGGTACTTAAATAAAAACAATTGTTGTGATGAAGCTAGCTGCACGGGTGAAATGATGCAGTCATGCAGGTGTGTTCCGCATCTTAGTAAAATGACGACCATCACATACAAGTGGATGAACAGTATTGGTGTCTAGAACATATTGACCAAATATGGATGTATAGTGCATGAACTAGAAACACAATTCCAAATGGAAAACAGAAATGTATGACCAATATCAGGGAGAACAACAAGAACTTCTATAGATGCCTACGTATGTGAACTGGTTAGCTTATCATATACTTGTCATGTAAACTATAGTCATATACGTAATTATTATATAGATATCGATGAAATACCGTGATTTCCGAGTAAAATAAAAACGATAATTTCAGTAGTGAAATTACCATTTTTATTTTCACTCTCGCTATATTTCCCGCCATTTTTCGAGCCGGAACTATTTTTTTTTAGAATATTATATGGAGTGATGTCCCTTTGCTTCATTTCATTGACAGATTGTTAGTTTCATTTCCGATAAAGGAAAGATTTAAAGAATAAACAAAATGATATATTAATCTAGTATTTCATTGAGATACAATAAAAAGCAGTTAAATTTGGCAAACATCGACAGTTTTGATACTTTTCATGGCAGAATTATGCTCTAAAAACATGTGGTCTCGGCAGAAAGAATCTTTCCAACCGTAAAACTTTAACCAACCCAAAAAATCGTCTGCTATAAATTAACTCCAAAATAGCAGTGTTCGTTCTATTGCTTCTTGTGAAATGAATCCAAATTTGTCACAGCTTTCATCAACCACAAGTACTAGTTCAATGACTTCTGATACTAACATCTCTTTTTTATGGGAACACTTACATTTACGGAGCAACTTTTAATTTTAGCAATCCTTAGTCTAGTCAGAAAAGACAAAGTGATGATTCCGGACTACAAATAGCAAAAACAAAATATAAAAGAATCCTACCTTTAGTGATTCAGATTCTGAGTGAACTTTAGTCCATTTTCCTTCCGTTATAATCCGTTTGAATTACACATTTAACGATTGAACCGTTTGGACCCACATTTAACTATTTACATTTCCTAGCTGTTTTATTGTTAAATTACTTGTTTTCTGATTATATAATCCATCGAATTTGAAATAGTTTTGGTTTTGTTAACGGCCAAATATTGGTATGCATCCGACTTCTTTCACGAAATATTCTTCCCACAAGGTTACAAATGAAATGTACAGATAATAAAAACGAAACATACATCAAGTGTCAATAAATAAAATTGTGTCTTTCAAGGTCGAGTGCATACTATGATCACAAAGTTTACAAGTGAAAAACATCGAAATTACATTCCTAATCGAAATATGTGCACATGAATTTATTTATTTACAAAATTGAAAGCATTAGACAAACGTTTCAGTCAACGAGTAGCCAAGGACACAGTTGTATATTAATGCACTATAAAGAAATAAACATATGCAATGCAGATGAAAGAAAATATCAAATTTATTGGCTCAAAACAGTCTATATAATAAGCAGTATAACTAACTGTGATGTCCGATTACCAAAAATATGCCACTCATGACCGCACAACACTGATGATGCACTCATGCGCTTCGCGCATTCGTGAATTATCAGTCGTGCGGTCATTCGTGACATATTATAGTCGTGCGGTAATTCGTGACATATTTTTGGTAATCGGACATCACAGTTAGTTATACTATAATTAATTAGAAGAACAGTCAATTTATTATGATGTGCATGCACACATATACGAGTGGAGGATGTGGGTAATGTCGGTGACTTCTGGCCACAACCATAGCACCACTGGTGTTGTTACGATCCCCAAATCTAGTCCATGTGGAACAAAACATATCAACGATAGTACGTTTATCGAGGTTTTGTCAATCTAGCATACTTTTGGATATTAACTATCAGACATGTCGCTTGATAATAAATATAATATGTATAATCAAGGGGAAAATTACAAGTCATTAATAATAAATCAATCAGTTGAAAGTATATTGTTTTATTTGCTGACAGATGTGGTCGTGTTTTATTTGTTGAAAGATGTGGTCATGTTTTATTTGTTGCAAGATGTGGTCGTGTTTTATTTGCTGAAAGATGTGGTCGTGTTTTATTTGTTGAAAGATGTGGACGTCTTTTATTTGTTGAAAGATGTGGTCGTGTTTTATATGCTGAAAGACGTGGTCGTGTTTTATTTGCAGAAAGATGTGGTCGTGTTTTATTTGTTGAAAGATGTGGTCGTGTTTTATTTGCTGACAGATGTGGTCGTGTTTTATTTGTTGAAAAATGTAGGCGTGTTTTATTTGTTTGAATGATGTGGTCGTGTTTTATTTGTTGAAATATGTGGTGTTTTATTTGCTGAAAGATGTGGTCGTATTTTATTTGTTTGAAAGATGTGGTCGTGTTTTATTTGTTGAAAGATGTGGTCGTGTTTTATTTGCTGACAGATGTGATCGTGTTTTGTTTGCTGACAGATGTGGTCGTGTTTTATTTGTTGAAAGATGTAGTTGTGTTTTATTTGGTGAAAGATGTGGTCGTGTTTTATTTGTTGAAAAATGTAGGCGTGTTTTATTTGTTTGAATGATGTGGTCGTGTTTTATTTGTTGAAATATGTGGTGTTTTATTTGCTGAAAGATGTGGTCGTGTTTTATATGCTGAAAGATGTGGTCGTGTTTTATTTGTTTGAAAGATGTGGTCGTGTTTTATTTGTTGAAAGATGTAGTCGTGTGTTATTTGGTATTCGTGACCGCGATCGTTCGGTAGTAGGAAAGACATTGATCCGTGCATCAATTAAAGTTGTGTGTTCGGTTCCCGCTCGTGGTGAGGTGTACCCGATACAGCTTCATGTGATAAAGCATATCAGTGTCTTATGACAGGTCGGTTGATATTCGTGAATAGCATGGCTTCCTCCATCAATAAAAGTGACTATTCTAACCATGACCCGCTTCTGTTTCATACAATGCCATCTATGCTTGTCGAAGGAATATTTGGAAGTTGACATTCACTTAAGGAATATTTCTATTAATCAAACATTGTTATTTTTACATAGGTGTAATATCAGCTGTCGGAATGAACCTTAATTATGTATATCTTGATGACCGAGAAGATCTAAGTATCCCTCTTACTATGGAATCAGTAAAACAAGATATTGAAAATTATTATTCCTACTACCCAGACAAATATTCTACAGAATTTGAATCTGATGAAAAATTTATGGAATATGCTAAGAATGTTTACAATCAAAGACAGTATAAACGGCAGCGTCAGACAGAAAGAGCAGAGGCGGTAAATATATATTTAATGTTCAGAACTTCCACCATGCTGGCTACGTCGAAGCAGAGGTGTCCAACAATTGTGCCTCGATTAACAACTAATTAGTTGTTTTCACTTCCTGGTATCCAAATGAAAGCGATGGCAATGTCCGACTGTATAATAATCAAAAATTGTTAAATAACAAAAATTAAGAAAAATATATTTAAAACGCAATCACATTGATTGTTTGGTGATTTTCGCGAACTTTAGTAGTATTTCAGTTATATCGCTGCTGTACAATCACATTCATCAATATAGAAAGGAAAAAACAAGTGTCCGTCGGCTGTGACTTATGATAGTTGTATTTATTTTTAGTAAGGACGAAAATATATGAATTTAACTGTAAATGGGAGGTTATTCATCTTTACGCTTAAATATAAATCACAGTAAACGAACAACACTCGTATTTCTGTTCTACCCTTTCACAGTCATTATAATGTCTTCATTAATTCTATGTAAAAATAATTATAATTTCAGACAAGTAAAGGTTCAGTACAAATGTTCAACACAATCTATGAGGCACTGAATGTTACCGGAACTCTTATACAATATGGCGAAAAACCGACATTCATAGTAAACAATAATGTACATTTTAGTGTTGAAAAAAATTACATTGACCATTTTAATAAGATCGGAAAAGTAGAACGAGATGGTGTGTATATTAAAACGAAGAATATAACTGTGATAAATGGGACTGTTGATGATTTGGAACTTCAAGTATGTATTTTTCAAGATAATTAAAACTTACCTGTTAACTTAATAAATGAAAAACCCTAACAATTAAATACCACATTTTCGGAACAGTTCCAACATCCAATAACAAAATAGTAGAAAGAGGTGAAATCGATACTCCTAACACTCAAATGAATGACCACCCACTTTCCTGACTTGGTACAAGCACTTCAATGGGAAGTGGCGGGCTAAGCTAGTCTGATGGACCCAAACATTAGCTAACGAAAAACCACTTATATTGGATGGATCTGGAGGTTGTAAACCAAGGCTCTCGCGAAGTTCTTGCTTCTCAGAAGACACCCATCGTGTTACTCGTAATCAATACGAATGATTTTAAATTCGTTAATTTTAAGTTTGCATTGAATATTTTTATTGTTTATTAATGCATATTATCTTACTGTCCGTTTTGACCACACATTGTAATAATAAATTCTGCAATTTAAGGTAAATGTATTCAGAGAGTCACCAGTACCTCATTTCTTGGAGGATCATCTGATATCAAGCAAAGTGGTATTGATATCATCTACAAATTCTAAAAAGGAAGAAGTTTATATGGAAAGGGAGGTAACTTTAAAAAATGAAGGAGTTGCACATTTCACTGACTACGAAAATGGCATCGACCCTGACGATCCTGATCAGATGGTATATTACACCTTTAATGTCGGGAGTAATAACGATGCATTAGTGATATACGTCAAGGTTAAGGGAGAAATCCCTAACGACGTACCAGTAATATTTACAGCATATTTTAAATCTGGGACAAGTCCATCTAGTGGATATTACGATTACACATATGACGTCACATTTGGTGATCTAGATGATGTTGGTTACAAAATTTTTGTGCCATCTGGTATACTGAAATCTGGTAAATGTGTTATGGCATTTCAACCAAAGTCGTATTTTCCTGCAGTTATTACCAAAAGGTCTGCATCGAACACAACCGGAGGTACACAAGATATCGATGACGAAAGCAATCCTACAGTTAAAGAATATAATGCCGATGACGTAAACAACAACACAGTAAAAGAATATCAATTACAGCTTAATTTCAGTATTATAACCGTGACAACAGGGTGTAAGACATACTATCCCACGAGGTCTGCATGGGAATCAAAGGAATGCATGGTAAGCTTAATTTAAGAAATAATTCCTGGAAGCCATATGTATATATTGTTTTTACCACGGGTAGGCCCTTTATGTCACGACGTTTTACCCCGAGCGTTAGCGAGGGGTAAAAAACTGATATAAAGGGCCTACCCGTGGTAAAAACAATATAGTATGCATATGGCTTCCATGAATTATTTCGATTCTAATATGTAAAAATTGGTAAAATATCGTTATAAATTGTCGATGACGTCATAAATTACAATGGGTGTAGGTATATATTATTTTTACCACGGGTGTAGACTCAAAGCGTTTGAAGGACGCCATATTAGAATTTATGAAATATTTCGTGTACGTATATATTGTTTGTTTGTTTGTTTGACACCAATTTCAACAATATTTCAGTTATACCGTTGTGGTCAGTTTTATTTGTGGAGGAAACCGGAGGACCCGGAGAAAACCACCGACCTGTCGCAAGTCACTGACAAACTTTATCACATAATGCTGTACACCTCTCACTGATCGAGATTCGAACTCACAACATCAGTAGTGATAGGCACTGATTGCATAGGTATTTGTAAATCCAACTAACGTAAGACCGTGACCACGATGGCGCTGTACTATATATATACATACACATATTTGTTAAAGGGGAAACAATTCATTGTACGTTATAATACTGTTTATACCAAATTTATGTATTATTTACTTCCTAGAATGTAGTAGACTACAATGTACATACATTTGTATACTTATTGACAATTGATTCCATGAGAGGTTATTGTTATATCATCTACATACATTTGTAAAAGCTATATCTTTAAGTTTTCTTCTATTCTAAAATAGTTAACAAGGGCCAGGGTGGCTCAATGAGGTAGGCAGTTGGAATACCTAACAACTCATACAAGCCTACCACCAAGACGGCGTGGGTTCGCGCCCGACTTTGTAAATTACAAAAAGGGTGCACTCGACTCGGAACCGCAAGTGATAAAGTTTACCAGTTGCTTGCCCATGGTCTCTGAGGGTAGTCCGGCTTCTTCCACCACTAAAACTGGTCGCCATGATATAGCTGAAATATTGCTGAAAGTGGCGTTAAACACCAACAATCAATCATTAGAATAGTTAACACGTAGATACGAGACGTGTACAGAACGCATCGGTTGTGAAATGGTTAGAGAGTTCACATCGAGTGTGGTAGATTGTGGGTTCGAGCTCCGGTTGGGTCAAGCCAAATATCTATAAAATTGGAATTTGTTACTTCCGTGTTAAGCATGCAGCATTAAGAAGTAAAAACAGAATGTTTTCTCGGAATCTGGTTAATATGTCCGAGTGGAGCGATATTTCTCACCCCTTAGATAAGATAAAGTAGTCCATTAATTTAGGTGAAAAATAGTTTTCTGTCTTACTCAGACTGCTGGGTAAGACAAGCTACACGAGCATTTTCCCGTAAATAGTTTTCCATTGTTGAAGTAAATTGTCGATTTATCCATATACACCAGTATGCATTTCATAATAAAAATATACAGATGCATATAAATTTTTAACAATATTTCATTATTACATTATAAACCTCCAATCCAGCCAGCAGTTTTGAATAAAGCTTAAAATGTTCCCTTTAAAGGCATTTAGTTGTTCGCTCGCACTTATTCTTAAACACGATCTGAAATAAATGTCTTAGAATGTAGACAATCACTAGTAGGTAGAGTAATAGAAAATGATCATCAGCCAAATTGAGTACGAAGTGGTCCTTAATTCTTTGATTCAGAATGATCAGAAATATTTCCCCTGACAACGCGAAGTAACTAACAGGCAAACGTCTTCCACTCTGTATTGTTCTTTATCCATAATATTTTAAACATTGGCATTCTTCACTATATTAGAATATATATTAAGACAATTTATTTATTTCTACAGGTATTACCATTTTCAACACTGAATGAGACTGTGTGTAGATGTTCATCTAAAACACGTATTCTTGCAACAACTTTCTATGTACCACCGAATACTATTGACTTTTATACAGTGTTTGCCAAGTTTGAAGTAACTAATGTAGCTGTGTACGGCACGATAATAGCTTTATTATCATTATATATACTACTAGCGATTTGGCTTTTTAGGAAAGACAAGCAGGATAAAGTACGGGTAAGTTAATCAAATGACAAGGTTCTCCTTACTGAAGAAATAATACAGTCGTGAAGAAAACACAGAGGTGTGGGTGACCGGATACATAGACAATATACTATACGTACATTGTCGGAACATATCAAATTTATTTGTACGAGCTTTACAGGTAGGAAAGCGAGCATTTGGCGAGTATTGTATTTATGCAGCAATGTTATAAAGCTCCCAAAATAACTGCCAAACTGTCTAAAAAGAGCAGAAAAAGCGTCGTTCTAATCTATTTTGATGGTGTCATATGTGCAGGCCGCACTTAAACTGTTCCCGTTTGGTACTGTCGCTCAACATGAATATAGTACCAGAAAAGTGATATATTAGTTGACCGCATAACAAAAGATAAACCATTCAATGCAATTTGACTGCTTAAACGTTAAATAGAACAGGTGCAGGATAAAAGTATATTTTATCAACATTGATAGCAGCAAATTTAATGTATTAATATCCATGATTGTTCCTTCCACGTTTTGCTAATTTTATTTGTTATATCATCGCCTGACAGAAAAGGCTGTGTAAGATTTTACTTGTACTTCATCCGTTCGTTTGTATGTTATGCCTTTGATTTGCATAAAGAAGGAACACACCTGAAGGTATTTTAATCAAATTTTGCAGGAACATTTCCTGTTGACACTCTATTTTCTTGCTTTTATATCTAACAAAAAGGGCGGATTGTCATAATTGCATTTGCGATGTTGCAAATTTGATAAGGTTTGAATATTTAAGTGCATTTTGTACAGATACAGAGACGTGCTAAAAGTATTCGTGTGTATCATGTTTGGGAGGGATATTTGCGAAAGATACCAGTCGAGAGACGAAAAATTTCCCGAACCGAAAGGCGAGGGAAATTTAGTCTCAAGACTGGTATTTTTCGAAAATGCCCCTCCCAAACATGATGTATCTGTTTAATTCTACCGAATGATGTTACATAAAACGCACAACTGATAACGTTTTGCAAATTGTGTTACAAGCGTCTCGGTGAAGGGTAAAAACGGAAAATACGATTGTTACATAAAACGCACAACTGATAACGTTTTACAAATTTTGTTACAAGCGTCTCGGTGAATGGTAAAAACGGCGAATACGATTTTGCAAATACCATGAAAAACAGTTAAATCTTATGCAAATACACCTACATGAAGTAAAAATTCTTCATATTCACAACGCAAGGCATGAATCTGTGAAAAAAATTTCACGGCTATTAACCAATCAGAATCCAGCATTCTTATATAAGGTGTAATTACAAATAAAATTTGATGTTTGTTGTATATCTTTTGGCGATACATTATCTTCCGATATTGTGTCAGTTAACATTTCCAGGAACAGGATAAGGGGCGTCATCTCGAGGGAGGTGTTGTCGGGTTATATACGTAAAATATGACATTGGACCATACGGTTGGTAACTGTTTGGAGAGTGCCACGCTCCCTTCTCACTTCTTTGGAAAAGAGTATACGCATTATAGTCGAAACAAAAGACTAATTGTGTATATTCATACCCAACGCTCCATACTTTTTCAATGTCAGTCAAAGGTCGGTGACCTGTTTGACCCATCCCTTCTCTCATTTCTGTATAGTTTTTATATATGATTGAACTTGTCCTCGTCCTGAATATAGGTGAAAAACTATTCGTCCTGAATATAGGTGATATACTGTTCGTTGGACGCTGTTATGCAATAATCAATCAATCAATCAATCAATATGATTATTGTCTAGGGAACTGTATCAAATATAGATACTTTGGAAAACTGTGTAAGTTATTCAAAATATATCTGTCATATAAACATAGTATAATAGCGGTAGTTTTTAAGGTCGAGACATATATTATCACTTGCGATACTAGCTATAATGAATGTCAAGACATATATTATCACTTGTGATACTAGCTATAATGAATGTCAAGACTTTCAAAACTGACGTTATTGTTTTTATCAGTAACGTCAAAATGTATGGGACGTCACACTGGCCAACAGTTTCAGTATCAACGTCAAAATGTATGGGACGTCACACTGGCCAACAGTTTCAGTATGGGACGTCACACTGGCCAACAGTTTCAGTATGGGACGTCACACTGGCCAACAGTTTCAGTATGGGACGTCACACTGGCCAACAGTTTCAGTATGGGACGTCACACTGGCCAACAGTTTCAGTATCAGATTCAATTTGTTGATTTTGACAACATCACTCTGTGAGATCAAAAGAAACAAGTCCAAATTACCGATAAATAATACCATCATGCAAAATAATTTAAATGCTCCATACGAATGTATATATCTACCTATGCTACTATTTCAGTGGTCCATGAGATTTCTTTGTGATTGTGACAAGGAAGATCGATACTTCTACCTCATATATGTACATACTGGACTACGACCAGGATCTGGTACTGTCTCTAACGTTAATTTTGTCTTGGGTGGTGAAAGTGGCGATAGCGGAATCAGGCTTCTTAGTGATGGAATTGAGCATGTAAGCTAAGTTATTAATATTTGTGTATCTGGTATTGTTTTGTTTCCATTTTAGGTGTTAGGGTTTTGGTGTTTAATGCCACGATCATTAATATTTCAGTTATATTGTGGTGGTCAGTTTTATTGGTGGAGGAAACCGGAGTACCCGGAGAAAACCACCGATCTGTCGCAAGTCACTGTCAAACTCAATCACATAATGTTATATCGAGTACACCTCGCCATGGGCGTGATTCGAACCCACAAGGTTAGTGGTGATAGCCACTGACCGATTAGGTAGTTGTAAATTCAAACACAAAAAAACTTAAAAGATTATGTACAACACGAACCCCACCAAAAACAAAAAACCAAAAACAAACAAAAAACAAACAAACAAACAAAAACAAAGAAAAACGAGGGTTAATCCGGGTGCTCATAAAGACTAAGCAGATCATCCTTCTTACAGGACGCATGTAATGTTATTCAAACAGTCAAGACATGTTGGACACCACTATGCGTAAACTATCATAAATATTGTATAGTACTGTGATATTGGATTAATTCCTATTGACTTTTCAAAGATGTTTCAGGTAATAAAAATCATTTTTATTAAAGGGTTTCCATACTGCTAGTGTTAAGCACTTTGTGATGTCAACCAATGTTATTCTAGGACCACTGACATATTTCAGAACATGGCATGACAACTCTGGCAATGATGGTAGACAGTCATGGTATCTTCATAAAATTGTTATTGACGATCCGCAAACCAACCAAAGGTACGTTGTGTTGTGTTTTTGTTTAATTTTTCTTCGTCTTGTGTACCCTATGTTGCCAGTTTCTCTGGATGGCATATTTTTGATTGCCCCTTCCGTATTCTATAACTTTTGTTACAATAATTTTGATATTGTTCATTTTCATGACAGTATATAGGATAAGACGCAATTCAGATTTTGTTTTATATTTCATGTCAGTTTAATTGAAAAACAAATATGTAAATATTCCAAAACGAAGCATTTTGCACACAACTTTATTTACCTTAATTTGCTTATATATATGAAATAGGTATTCTGTTTTGTCCATTTAAGTTATGTCTCATTAACTTCTGTGTAATTTAAAAAAATGACTGATGTGTACATTTGGATTTTAATCAGATATGTTTTAAACAATAACGATCTCATTATAGGTACCTCTTTAATTGTGACCAATGGTTATCACTTGAATATGGCGACGGGATGATAGAACGCATAATACCAGTAGTTATTACAGATGAAGTTTCAATGGATGCACTGTTTTATCAGCATACTAGAGAGAATTTTACTGAGAACCACCTTTGGTTGTCCTTGTTTGTACGCCCTAATAGAAGTGTTTTTACACGTGTTCAACGTTTAGCGTGTGGGATTACTTTACTTCTTCTTACTATGATTTCAAATGCAATGTTTTTCCAAACATCAGATGAGGAGACAGCGTCAGCGACGTGGGTACGATTAGGACTTTTAAGACTATCATTTACCAATTTCTATATATCTCTTATCGGAATAGCTATAACAACGCCTCCAATTTTCTTTGCAACATACGTTTTCAGAAATACAGAGCCAAAAACAGAACGATCCGAAATACAACAAAAAGAAAATAGTTCCAGTGACTCATGCTGTTGCAGACGAAATAAAGACCTTGAAATTGGGCTGTACTCTTCAGAGGATGAAAATTTCCTAACTCAAAAGAAACGTAAATTTTCATATCGGGTCGGTTACATAGCATGGGCTGTTTTGGTACTGGGATCAATGGCATCTTCGTTTTTTCTGATTTTGTACAGTATGGAATGGGGAAACGACAAATCAGAAGAGTGGCTTTCAATGTTTGTTTTGTCATTCTTTGAATCCCTTATCTTGTTTGACCCACTTAAGGCAAGTTTTTTTTACTTGTATTACTTAATTAAGTCTTTATAATAGATGCAATGGGAGTAAGGGTTATAGTTGTTAACGCCACTTTCAACGATTGATAAAATGACAGCGAAAATACTACTTAGTGGTAACAATACACATAATGACAATCTTGATAGACCAAAGTAATAACAGTGAACATACACCCAATTATAAATAAAATAGCAAAAGATCACACGTCAAAAAAAAATAATGGGGAATAAGACAAGACAGGTTGGAAGGTAGAAAATGGTATTCAGAAGCCGTAACCAACGATGGTCATACAATTCAATGATCAAAAGGGATAGGGCAGATGAAAAGACAAACAATGATCCTCAGAACAATACACAGGAAACTAAATACAGAGCAACACGATTCACACTAAAAAGTTCGGAAGAGGTCCGGTAGGATAAGGAGTTCCCGCTCCATCTAGTGGCACCAGGCGTTTTACTCATGTTACAAATCTGGTCAATTGTCGTGAACGTGCAAAATAAAAAAAAAATTGAAACATATCCTAAGTAATCTGTTATCAGCATCTCTCTATCAATACGCTTCAACGGTGTGCTCGAATGGCCTGTGTAATGTAAAATGATTGTGCAATGGCTGTGCATAGGCATCACAATACTCACATGAACATCAGAAATACGACAAAAGAAATGACATAAGTTTCCAAAGCAAAGAACAAGTATAATCAAATCACACAAAATAAGTAGGAATAAAAAATAATAATTCTGAATGCAAAGATATCATTGTTTGTGTTCTATTCGATTTCTTATCGTGCAACTCTCTTACATTTGGCATAATTCTTTAAAAAGCATCTTATTTTGGTTTTGTATTGTGCGAATATCTTGTCCGTTCAAAGTTTCACCTGTATTATTTGTGTTCTACATCCAATACCACGAACCATCTCACTTTTTATATACTCAATATTCGTATTTAAATAAATGGAAGCAAGTTTATGCACTGAATGTTTCAATTTCTATCTTTTTCAGGTGATAGTTATTGCATTCATTATAGCATTTATCCTTCGGAAACACGTAGATGATGAAACAACATTTGTAGACATGGCAAAAATCAGAGCAGTCTCCAGCAAATATTCAACCAAGAACGCTCGTCGGTTTTGGGGTATGAATAAAATGTCGACATTCCCTAATAACAATGCCAGCTTCCTCATGAAGTTCATGGAAATTGAAAATTCACTTTAGGTGACCTTAGCTGATTTTGGCTATCCTGTTTTTGCCCTTTGCTTTTATTGCTTCTAAAACTGTGAAATTATTTGACTTTCCAATCTTTCGATTATGACCGTACCTGATTCCAGAAACGTGTCGTGCGCACTAGATTTAATATCTATGTTTTTATTGTATTTCGTGAATAAAATTGGTGCTATTTCAAATCTCCACATACCAGTATTTCAATTTCGTGGGGGAAAAATCATGTTAGCACATTGACCTACAAATTTAGTAAAAATGCACATATGTAATACAGTCTCTAAACATGTGTTCAATTTAAGTAATGGTTTCAGATGTTATATTGTTACAATCATGAATTGTTTGTTTAATATGAAATTCAAATAACTACTAATGGTAACATGATATGAGCCTATTTTCCTTTCCTCTTTCTCGTTTCCCTTTTATTTCGGGGCCGTCATGATCGTATGGTATATGGATTTACAACTATCTATGCAATCAGTGCATATCACCACTTAGAGTTCGAATCCCGCTCATGGCGAGGTGTACCCGATACAAGATCATGTGATAAAGTTTGTCAGTGACTTTCGACAGGTCGGTGGTTTTCTCCATGTACCCCGGTTTCTTAACCAATAAAACTGATCGCCACGATATAACTTTAATATTGTTGAAAGTGGTGTTAAACATCATAGCCCTAACCATAACCCCCCTTTATTTCTGCCAGACTGGTGTAATGCTTGTGGTTGACAGAGCATATAGATTCAACATCTCTTTGATAAAGACGAGTTTAATCTTATGTTTTACTTTACTGTACAGTTTGTGCTTGATTGTTTTTATTGGTGTATCTAAATCGTATATGTACTCGATATTCCTCCCCAGGCTAGGCTAATCTGCATTCATTTTAGAATCACCACTAAGCTTAAGCCCTAACGTTTGCCGCACATGGACTCACTCACTTGTGGTATTTCTACATCACACCTGAAATGACTCCCTTGTATTTGTTACAGTTTGCGTTGTCCTGGTTTTTTGTGTTTCGTTTTTAATATATGTGTCGTTAAATATCATATTTGTCAAAACGAGATATCCTTATATTAACCTCAACAATAGTCAATAATTGTTGTTGTTTTTTCTATATGAAACGGTTTTAATGTAGTCTGGGGAATGTTTTATAAATTGGCATTAAACACTATGTGTTTTATGTAATTTTAATGGTAGCAAGATTTAGAAAGAAAATCGGAAAATCCTACTTTTTTTTAGAGTCACATCAGGTTAATATAGTGTCCCAAAGGCTCCTGGATAGATCTAAATTAATCTTTGCGAAAACTGAAGGCTAAGACTATATTCATCAAGTTCTCGTGCTTTTAACCAATTAGATAAAATAAATATTTATAGTCATATAACATATAATAAAGGTAATTCTATATACGATTTTAGAAAGAAAAAAACAAGAAAACAAACAAACAAACAAACAAAATCATAGTAATTATGCTTGAGAGTTGCATACATGTGGAGTAATGGATTGTTAATTAACGAAGGTTTTTTTTTATTACTTTCTTAGATTTTAGACACGATATATTATCAAGAGGTGAGCCGCCACCCGAAGAAGCATTAAATAAGCAGAGAAATCTTATGAAAAGCGAAAGAAGAGCAAAAGCAGTATTTCGTGAGGTTCTTCTATATGCCACATTTGCCGTAGTTGTTTATTTTATCAGCTATCTAAACAGAGATGATAGGTCTTACCAGATGAAATTAAATATTGACAGTCTCATCTATGATTCCAATAAATATCATTTTGGATTCTCAAAGGTAAAGATTAGAAGATAATTTATCTGGCACTCGTTCTACATGAGCAGTCAAATTGCATTGACTGGATATTTTTTTGTTAGCGGTCACTGACCGGAATATAGCGTTTCTGGTACCTCTTTCACGTGTTTTACCTGTTGAGCTTTAGGAAACTAGCTGTAAAGCAGTTCACCTCCTGTTGACAAAATTATCAAAAAGGGCAATCAAGGAATAGCAGTATAATTTTATTAATTAATTCAAGATATTACCGCCGCACGTGGATTACTGTTATTTTTCTGCAGGATAAATATAGTATTAATGCAATGTCATAAAATATAAATTGCATGTGTATTCGGCGTACAAGTATGGAAAGGATCGGTGAATCCCACCTTTGACCCAGATTTTAGGCCTCAGACACTAAATCTAATATCTGCGTTTTTATTACTATCACTGGGTCGATACCTTTATTGGTGGACTATTAATCCCCGAGGTTATTATCCATCCAGTGGTCAGTGTTTCGGTTTATTAGATATATTTTTTTTTATCGAAATTGTCATTTCCTAAATCATGTAATTATTATTAAAACTAAGGTTCTCCTCTCTGAGGCACAGATGATCTAAACTAATTTTGTTAACCCGTTGAGGCCCTTTGATGTTTTGTTCCCAAAGACTTTTAAGTTATTTGGTTTTCAACTACATGTATTTCGGTTATGAGGGTTTCTGTTGAAGGGTTTTACAGAAACACGTGGTGGGCACTTAATTTGATAATAATCTAGGTTTTTTTGCACATAAACTTAAAAGACTTCATTAATGTTGTGTTTATAAAATATTCAACTAAATATAAAAAAAAAATGCATACTATTATTATAGATTGCGTAAGTTGGTAAACTTCGACCTTTTTAAGGATGGTACTGGTTTTAGCACAAATTTCTAAATTGCTTAGTCAAAGGAGACCTGAATCTGCATTTTTAACAGTCGTATTGAGAATTGTAATCGTTGTCATATATTTGTCATTAATAAATATCAATCACATTTGGTCATTACATTTTGGTTCAGGTTCAATCAGCGGAAACTCTAATGTATTGGATGAATGCTACCTTTGTACCTGCGTTTTATCCAGTTCAGGGATATACTGGTGAAAGCCTTAGTTTACAAGATAAGTTTTACATAGATGACCTGACAAATGTACGGGTTGGACTGGTTCGTCTGCGTCAAGTTAGAATGCCAAGAGGTAATTACATATAATATATCATACTATACCATTATTAATATAAACAAATATTAATATAAATTGCATTTACTTGCCATTAAATTGATTGATTGATTATTGCTTAACGTTAAACAATCAGTATTTCAGCTATATGCAGGACGAGAACAAATTCAGTAATATATATAAATGAGGGTGGATGGGTAAACCGGGGAAGCCTATCTTGACAGCCACTGGAAAAATATGTTGGGTAGGGACGACAAATAGGTCTTTTGTAGCGGTTATTATTAAATAAATTAATAGTGATGATATGGTCTTTATTCGTAAACGACATTATTTTGTATATTTCACAAAAATATCAGAATTGATTAACAGTGAGCTATCATGAGAATGAAATATAATAAGACTGTAAAACAAACCAAAAACGATCGCTTAATTTTTTCTTTTACAAAAAGTATATCTAATTTCATAGGGTGCAACTTATTTTCTGAGAATGTAACACTATATTATTCATATTTTCAGAGAACTGCAGTCACGCCTGGATTACACCAAACCATTTCTGCGTAAGCGATTACCAATTGAATAATGAAGAAAATAGAGATTTTTGTGTGTCTTGGCAAAAGAAGAATATAAGTTGTCCTGCAGTAAAAAACAGCTCTCTGACCACAGATGCCTATAAGTATAAAACGGCTTCAGAGTTACATGAAATTCCTTTTACTGGAGAATATGACGTTTATGGTGGTGGTGGGTATGTTCAGGATCTGCCAAACAATAGGGACACGGTAAATAGTGTTTTGGGCGAGATTACAAAGTACAGATGGCTAGACCGCAGCACAAGAGCAGTTCTCATTGAATTTTCACTGTATAATTCGAACATAAATCTATTAGCATACGCAATGTTTTCTGTTGAGTTTACAGATACGGGCACAGTTCTTGCAAAGACATTTATTCAGTTTTTCCGACCATCTTTGCTCACGGATGCAACTGGAACATTTTCTTTATTATGTTATGCAGCCTATCTCATTGCGATAATAATAGCTACTTTCAAAATTGTCGGTAAATGTCGGGAATATCGATCGAAATTTGTCATGGTTGTATGGAATGTCATTGACCTTATAACGATTTTGCTCAGTTACGCAGCCATTGCTGTCTGGATCGTAAAGTATTTGGAAACAACGAGTGCTCTGAAAAGATACTACGACGACAAGAGTGCATTCATCAGTTTTGGTGGAATAGTAAATTGGGATATTGCCTTCACGAGTATTATTGGGATTATTGCTTTCACAGCTACATTGCGAATTTTGAAGGCTTTGGGGTACAACAAGAGAATGGCCGAGTTAACTAATATTGTCTATCATGCAGCACCTGATCTTATAAGTTTCTCTGTAATATTCGCATTTGCATTTGTTGGTTTTGCTATTCTTGGTCACCTTCTGTTCGGGGCTAGCATGTACGAATATCATAGCATGTTAGCAGCGAGTGGAAGTTTGGCCAATTCATTGATAGGCAAAGTTGCTCTCGATAAAATGCTAAAAGCCGCACCGAATTTTGCACAATTGTATTTCTTTTGTTATGTTTTATTCGTCATATTTGTGCTTTTGACGATGTTTGCTGCCATTCTAAATGAAAGTATAACCAAAGTACGAGAAGATTATGAAAAAGAAGAAAGTCCAATCGGGATGGTCAATTTGATAACAAGTACATTGAAAGATCTGCTAGGCATGCTGGGCATTCATATAGGAAGCAAGAAGAGAAAGTCAAACATTCCATCGAGTATGTACATTATCTACAGAAAAGTCATTTTTTTTCATGATATTTTTGCATATTGCATAATATATTTAATCTTAATAACACAATGGTTGTTGTATGTATTAAATAAATCTTAGAGAATACCGAAGGGGCAATCAAAAATGGACATTCCAGTGATATACACG
This sequence comes from Gigantidas platifrons, assembly GCA_002080005.1. Classification (NCBI taxonomy): domain Eukaryota; kingdom Metazoa; phylum Mollusca; class Bivalvia; order Mytilida; family Modiolidae; genus Gigantidas; species Gigantidas platifrons. The sequence goes on along the minus strand of MJUT01042540.1, from coordinate 283,972 downwards.
ACGAAGACAAACAAAAAAAAACATACAACACAATACGAGGATTTCATTATCCGCAAGCAAACACAAATAACGTAAATAAGACACGAGCCCTCCCACAAACAATTGGAGGTTAAAGAAGTGTCGAACATCGTTTTTATGTGGAAATCGTTACGGACATCACAACATGGAACTCAGGACGTAAACACACACAACATGACAACACAACAAAACTAAACAGATGAACAACACGAATGGTCTCAACTGTTATCTAAATAGTACACAAGTCCATCGTAAAAACAAATAATAGTAAAACAATAGTTAGTTTTGAACCAAAATCCAATAGACAATACTATCTTTAGTCATTTATATGCAACTGACATAATACTTTTCAACAAGGTTTTGATATCATTTTAAAAACTTTTTGAAAAATAAGACGATTCTTTAAAAATCTTTGATTTAATAATTTATAACTCAGAATTCAGTGATGTTGTAAAAAGTCTGAATACAAACTACAAGCTCCAATGTAGAGAATGAGTTGTGAAATATAAACTCCATACCCCGAAGAGTTTGGTATATTACTATCAAGCGTGGACAATTTATAATAACAAAATGTAAGTCGTCTCTTTTGACATAAAGTCAGGTAGAAATTTGACTATTTGTATCAAAATTAAGGTATATGTCACGAAATGTTCCTTTATCTCAAATTCTTTGGAGGTATATTAATAGAATTCAGTTAGCAAAGTTTGGATTATTCATTTACACAACACCATCACTATAACTGAAAGTGAAATTAAAGATTGGCTCAAAAATAGCGGCTGATAAAGTAAACAAAATGTTCTAATAAATATTCATGCTCCGTTACACATGTACATGTATGAAAACTATTACATTGTAAGGGCTGAAAGCTATACTATATAAATATTTGATAGCAAAAAACTCAAAACGACCAACCAAATATGCGACGTACAGTACATTCTAAGTAATCGTAATATAATGTATTCCTTTTTCAGAGTATATGAAGTTTGATAGCAAAAAGGATGCTCAGATTGATACACCAAACATACTACAACTTGTCAGAGATACTTTTAGCCTTAGCCATCATTGTGTGGATCAGAAAACTGTAAGTAATAAACGTAGAGAATAATTAATAAAAAGCAATTATCTGCATACTACCCAAATTTATATTACATTTTGTATTCAATAAGGAAGTCCTTATTTTCTTGGCACAAATTGAAAATTAGCAATCTAATTCATGTGTCGAGAACCGCATCGAGGTGTTGTAATGGTTAGCACACACACCTCGAGTCTGGTATTTCGAATGTTCGAGTTCCGATCGCATCGAGCCAAAGACTATGGTAATTGGTATTTGCTGCTTCTCTGTTAAGAATTCGACATTGAGGAGTAATGGCCAATATTGATTGGCTCGGAATATGTCCATTGGAGCGACATGTCTACCCGTGGACTGTTGTTTCAGTACGCTAGCACCACTATAAAACTCGAACTAAACTTGTTAGTCTACTGCAAAGAGGACTTCATCATCGTCTCGTTGAAATACTTGTTCTTGTTGTAATATGGCTGAAAATGTGCTCACTTGGTGAAAACCAACAAACACTCACTATTTTTTTTACGAATGAGTGAGTGGTTATTTTTTGACACCAACTCAGGAAATTTCAGCTATATCATGGCGAGGACAAGTTAATTTTCAATGAGATGATGAAGCGGTCCGCTTTGTACTACACCAACACGCTTGATTCAGAGCCAACCAGTCTTTGTTCTTTCTCCTTAAGGTTGCGTGCCTATCGGAGAAGCAACATATTCCAATTTCATAGTCTTTGGTTTGACCCGATCGGGGCTCAAACCCACGATCTACCGCACTCGAGGTGAGCACGCTCACCATTAAATCACGAATGCGTATTTTATTTTACGAAAACGTAATGTATAGCTCGATAGTTGTGATGGTTCTCAGTAACGTTCATGATCAAAATATATTCTGCTGTGAACATTTCTCATTTAACTTTTAACCAATACTTTTTTTTTATTTTATTGATCAATCAATATGAAAATTTAAAATTTGATATACATGTACATTGCTCGGTATATACTTCTTATTCTTCGCAACATCAATTTGTCATTTACGATATGCATAATTTAAAATTCAAATTATAAATTCTCTGTTTTCAATGTGAGTGAATGGGTGAATGTTGTTTACCGCCAAATGCTATAAAATGGCGAGAACAAATTAAATTCCAATGATATGATCATGCCAGTTATGTACTTGTCCAACTTGCTTAGTTGTATTTCAAAGTGTATTTATTTAATGTACAAAATATCGTCTATAATAATACACAATTTAAAATGACAGATCATTTTCATCGACAATTTCATGGTTTAAACATCCATTTGTAGGCATCAAAATACAGCACAATTACCCAGGGTACAGACAACAAGGTATGGGATAAATTCATTTAAATATTTTGCAGATAAAACTTGGAATGATCTGCCAGACAATGTAGGAAAGAATCTTCATGTTTACCATACAAAAATTAAAAAATTTGATAAATACTTGGAATGGCAAGTCATGTTATTGTTCAGCTTGTTACTCTTAACAGCCTATCATATGCATATTTTGTTATTACTTGGATATATATATATATATATATATAATAGTTCAGGAATATTGGTTAAGGATATGGTGTTTAACGCCACTTTCAAAAATATTTCAGTTATATCGTGGCAGTCAGTTTTATTGGTGGAGAAAACCTGGAGTACCCGGAGAAAACCAACGACCTGCAGCAAGTCATCGACAAAATTTATCACATAATGTTGTATCGAATACACCTCGCCATGATCGGGATTCGAACTCACAACTTGAGTGGTAAAAGGCACTGAATGCACAAGTAGTTGTAAGTCTAACTACCATACTCTCACGATGGCCTCTGATATATTATAACTTCACCAAAGTCGTCATTGCTGATAAATAAAGACTGCAGTTTTATTTAAACGAAAACCATTTTTGTGATGTTCGCGTTTCTACATTTTTAGTTTTCTATATATTATTTTGTCGACTATTGTTTCTCGTTTTATCCTCTTTTTCTTGGACATTGTATCGTCACTTATTCTTCGAATTACAGCTTCTGGTTACACCTTTTGGTTCCTAACTTCCTTTTCGTCATTTTAAGTCAGTAATAATATAACAGTTAGATAGTTGTCTCAAATAATTATGATAGTCTTGCACGTAATTGATTAGTTGAAAACGTACATATATGTACTATATTTATTTTTTGCAATTTTCAGAAACCTAACAAAAAAGAGCCGGACAGTGTTAATGACAGCTATGGCAAAAACAGTTTTAATCAAGAATTTATCAGTAATGCTCTTCGTCCGAGAAGTGGTCATTCACCCAGACCACGTACACCTAGAGAAATTTACATTGGTTTCCCAATGTATGCTAACGAGAAGACAGAACATAGTTATTATTTCTAGAAGCCTTATCCACATGAATGCCATTACTACAACACTCTTCTTATATTTGATTGATTGATTGATTGATTGGTTTATTGATTTATTTATTGGTTGGCGTTTAACGTCAACTTTATCTGATATATTTGGAAGAATGGAAATATCTACGTAATACCAGTTTGTAATAATTTCCTCAAGATAATACAAATATTAAATTAACGTTAATGAAGCAATGTTGTATATAATATCCTACAACAACTGACTGATATTTCATTCTATCCAATACAAATTTCATTAAGTCCTGTTACATATATTATTTTATAGGGGAAGTATATTTTGTACTATGTAGCTATTGTGTATATTAATCATTTCAAATTGTTTGAATAATTGAAAACTACTATCTAATCATTGTACGGTAATCATAATCGTCAATGCGTACTAACTTGATTTAGTATACAATACAGTACTATTGAAACAAATGAAGCGACCCGTATTGGATATAACCATTTTTTTCCGCATGAGTACCCGAGTGAAGTAGCACGAAGACCTTCACCTGAGTACGAATGCGGAAAAAAAACCGTTATATACAATTCCTTTTGTATCTAAATTGTACAATGATGATGTTATAATATATAAAATACAATGTATAAAAAGAAAGTTGGGAGAACAGTTTTTTTTGTGAACGAGTTTACATGTGTTACACAGTGAAAAAATGGCCCATACGTTTGTAAAATGCTCGGAATGAAGGTTCTTACAATACGGATGAATAAAAAAACATGTCCAGTGTAGAAAAATATCCACGAAGCGTATCACTTTGCGTCCGTTTAGGCCTAATGACGATTGTTTACATTTTTGGGGCAAAAATGCATTTCATATGGGACGAAGTCCCAACTATGGTAGAAATAGCAATTTTTTCCTATATACTAATGACTAAATTTTCATGCACCGGAAATGACATACCGGAAGTCAATACATGGTTAAATCTGTGCAGAAAATTGGACGCGGACGTTTCGTAACCTGGTCGTTTCGTACCTACATCGGGACTTAAAAAACCACGGAAGATTTGGGCCTGGGTCCCCCTATTTGCACCCTCTTTTAAGAAAATCTGGATCCACCCTCGGTCTACTTTGAAAAAATATTATAGGTCCATATATCCGAGTTAATATTGTTTAAAAAAATATATTGGACTTCGTCCCAAGTTAGGTAACACCTATTATCATATTAACTTCCCCTTTATACTATATATATACAATATTTTTTTTAACTCTTCCTTTATTTAAATCATTGAAATTCAAGCGACTGTGGTAAAAGGCAATGCCGATTTTAATATATCCCCGTGTGACAATAAGTAAGTCAATCATTGGATAATGTTTAGTTATGTTGTTCATGTTTGAAAAGTAAACATTTTTAGCTCACCTGGCCAAAGGCCATGTGTGCTTTTGTCATGGGTAAGCGTCCGTCTGTCCGTCCGTCCATTAGCTTTTCACATTTAACTCTTCTTCTCTGAAACCAATGAACAGATTTCAACCAAACTTGCCATAAATGTTCATTGGATGGTCCTCTACCGGATTTGTGTTTTTGGTGTAGATTGGAAATTCAACTTGGCAGCCAGGGCCAATAATGTGTTCTGATTGGTTGAAACNTTGAAAATCTTCTTAAAAGACGTAGGGTGTACCGTTTTGGAACTAGAAAACCAGTTCAACCCCTCCACTTTATATCTAAGTGCCTATACCAGGCCATGAAAGTGAGCAGTCTTTGTATTTTTGTGTTAAGGGTATCGATTTTTACTCTTTCTATGATTTTTCTAATGGATTTTAAAACTGTTTCCAGTGTGGTATCTTTTGTTTTTCATATACAATTCTGCTATCTGATAAAAGGGTTTGCTTATTGCGCGAATACTGATATATATTGTCCCACACGAAACATTATTTGCTCTTCGATGATTTTCACATTTCGCTATATCAATGTTTCTTTCAGTTTCTCCATGTGAAAGTTATAATTGTAATAACGGACAGTGCTGTACGGACGCAAATGGTTCTCCACATTGTTACTGTGATAATGGTCACTTCGGATTGAACTGTGATCGTAAGTAAATGGCTAAATCACGCAAAAAGACAAATAACAGTTAGAACAATATTCGATATTACGTGACTCAAATTCCGAAAAGTATGCTGCATTTCTTTATGTCAGTCATGAATTGTATCACAGTTTCTACACCGAAAGATGGTCTTCACATCCATCATGACTGGCGGACAACACATGCTTGATATACTGTCAAGACATATTTATTTGGTTTGTGACAAAGCCAACGGTAAGACATTTCTGTTCTCATAATAAACTTATATTCGTTTGATTGTTACACAGAACCAGAAATATATAACAGTTTTTGTAATAATAAGTAAAATGGATTGTAAAATAAATCCCCATTGAACCAACTCAGAATATTCAAAATATTTATCTGATAATGTTTGCCAGTGACTTGCGATAGATAAATGGTTTTCACCAGATCGCCGTTAATAAAACTGACCGCAATACTGTTGAAAGTGGCGACAATAGGGCCGTCGTGGTCGTGATCGTATGGTAATTGGATTTACAACTACCTATGAAATCAGTGTCTATCACCACTAAAATTGTGAGTTTGAATCCCGCTAATGGCGAGATGTACTCGATACAACATTATGTGATAAAGTTTATCAGTGACTTGCAACAGGTCGATGGTTTCCTAAGTGTACTCCGATTTCCCCCACCAATAAAACTGGCCACCACGATATAACTGAAATATTGTTGAAAGTGACATTAAACACCATAACTCTAAACTTACCCTTTTATAGATCATCGAATTTTGCTCTCATTTCGTTATTTACTGATTTATTGATTTATTGATTTTTTTTATTCCATTATTACACAGATAAAATTTGTGATTTTGTCACGTGCAATGGTCACGGCACGTGTTTACCAGCAGGTGAATGTAGTTGTGACCTACCTTACACTGGAGCTTTTTGCCAAGGTATGTATGTGTAAAGGAACCTATTTCCATTGGACAAAGTCTTCTATTTTGGGAGATTTCCCATGTCTGACCAAAACAGTTATTCATTGAGTTTTTATATTATTCATTATCTGAGCGAAATCATTAATAATTATCAGAACATCGCTTCTATTTTTGTGTTAATTATGTTATGGTTCCGTTTACTAAAAATAGCAATTTAAAGTCTTCTCATTGCTGCAGTAGATAATCACATAAGAACAAAAGTGGCACTAGTCGACAAACGACAAGAACAACCAACAAGCCAGTGTTAGGGAGCGATCGAATGTTTTACTTTAGGGGTAATGTTATGTTTTTCTCTGAGTCAATGTGTTCTTTTTTTTCGCACGAAACAAAAATCGGATTATTTTTATTTTTCTTATCACATGTGATATCAATAATTCTTCTCCAACTCATGCGGAAATTTCTTGTTGAAATCTGCAGGAACCGTTATTAATTTTTATTTTTTGCATCTTTCGGAACACCTAAAAGTCAAATGGTCGTCTCCTTAAACTGCATAGCGGCTAATCAGATCCAAACTGAATGCTCTGGATAACTAAATTAACAAAGAACAAACAAATATAATACAAGCCACAACATACTGGTTTCACGTCGATAGACCACAACTTAACACAGAAATAACAAAAAAAAACGCATTTTTTCAACAGATTCTTATTGGATGAAATCTTTCACGTGATTAAAAGAAAACGATAACGGGTTGTAAGCCTATTGTTATCCCAAAAATCTTGTACCCTTTGGGATAACAGGATAATGGAAAAACAGATGATTAAATCTGAGCAACTGCAACTGTGTTAATAGAACATTAAATTATATATCACATTTCTTTACAAATTAGGGCCCGGGTGGCTCAATGAGTTAGGTAGTTGTATTACCTAACAACTCGTACACGCCTATCACCAATACGGCTTTGTAAATTTCAAAAAAGGGTGCACTCGACTCGCAACCGCAAGTGATAAAGTTTACCAGTTGCTTGTCCATGATCAGTGGCTCTCTCCGGGCACGTTGGTATCTTCCACCATTAAAACTGGTTGCCATGATATAGCTGAAATATTGCTGAAAGTGGCATTAAACACCAACAATCAATTAAATCAAATACAAATTAAGCCTTTCTTTTTTAAAAGACAGAGATAGTTGTAAATTCTGGATTACCCCTTCTGATCACTCCTTCAGTTTACGCATATTAAAAAAGCTGTGATATATTTCTTGTAGATCAACCTTGTGACGACATTGATTGTAACGGAAACGGTAATTGCACTGTGACAGTTGGTGGAACTCCAGAATGCCTGTGTGATGAAGGTTATAAGGGAGAAAACTGTGAAGGTAAACATTTATGTGTAGTCCAGTCGGGTGAATGGTTGCGTCAGGCCTAGATTAACCCTTAGGCAAAATAAACACATGCTTAGAGCATCAATAGGAAAGGGGGCACCACAAGGCTTTATTTTATCAGCCAGATATTAGGCTCAAAAACATACCTAAAATTAAAAAAAGGGGTTGTGTTAGTTTTTACATTATGCCAGTGGAAGGTGCAGGGGCACTAAGGTTGGCCTGTGCTTAGTGCATACATTGGCTTTAATACGGCCCTGGATTGCGTGATTGTTGTTCAACGGCAAGTGGGCAGCTTTTATTTAGCTTTATGGAAGACGAAAGAAAACGTACAGAAGGACAAACAACGATCAACAAAACATACATATAAAACTAAAGATCGAGTAACACGAACCCACTAACAACCGGGGGTGAACCCAGGTGCTCTGGAAGGGTAAGCAGTTCCTGCTCCACTAGTGGCACCCGTCGTGTTAATCTAGTTACAAACCCGATAATAAGTCGTGAATGTTGAATGTGGCGGTAAGCACCATAACCATCAAACCTATATTTACCCTTTGGTATCCTCACACTTTACTTGAATACATCTGAAATTCAGTCAAGCAAATCAAAACAGCTCCTAACGATTACCTTTTTGGTATCGTCAAACTCTACTTCCTGCTAACTTTTATATTTACCTATTTGCTTGTGTGAAAGTAGTATTAATAAACGTAAAATAAAAAGGAGGGAAATAAAAATGGCATCTTGTCCAAAATTATATTCAAAACGATTTGAAAACAAACACATATAATTTGTGGTTGTCCATCACTTAAAAAAGGACATTGGAAGCACAATGATTGATGGAAGATGTCGTCCAGTTTCTTTATACGAAGAAAAAACAAACGCATCTAGCCCAGTTCTTTAATTTGATGCTTACTAGATGCTGTCCTTTCACGTTATAATCTAATGTTGGATGACGATGTTGATGACAATAATCTCAATGAACTTAAACTACGGCCATATGTATTGATCTACACACGGCAAATGACAGTGAAGACCTTTTGAGAACGGAACCATACGACAAAATTAAATTATTTCAATTTCTCCATTATATGTAACAACATTCTAGTAGCACATGTAAATGCAGTGTGTTTCTCTTAGTTGACATCATAGTTTCATATCTTGTTTTTATTAGAATTTCCTTGATATGAAGATACCAATAGGGCAATCAGAAGCTACTCAACAAAGTATCCCTTGAAAATGACTCTCAACAAAGTATCCCTTGAAAATGACTCTAGATACTTCAAACTTGTGCTGCCAAGGACCAAAACTGTGTTCTGCAGAACATTCAGAAGAGAGAATCTGAATGTTCTGCAGAACACAGTTTTGGTCCTTTGCAGTACAAGTTCAGGTATCTAGAGCCGATTTCAAGTACAATTACGCGAAATGAATCCTATTTAAAATAATGGAAAACATGTTTTAATGAAACATATTTTAAAAAGCATATATGGAGATATCTGAAGAATCTAAATGATTAAGAGATGTTGTTGACGTCATTTTTGCACAGATTAAACAATTTTATTATTATACATTTTGTATTATGAATGATTACAGACATGGAGAATACATGTGATAATTTCCCGTGTGTCAATGGAGTATGTAACCATAGCAACTCTACCAACGTGATGGAGTGTGTATGTAAAGGTGAATGGACTGGTATCTCGTGTGAAGGTAGGTTGTAACTATAAATAGGGATCGTTTAATGTGTAGGTCACTTTTGCTTTATATTTTGTTTTCCATTGAATATGCTCAGCGAATATCCCTATATTGCACTGTCTAATCACGTCGATGGCGCTCGATATTACATTTATTCTCACAAATAGTCTCCAACAAAGTGTGTAACAAACTTGTACGGCACTGTCGCTGTCGAAATGCGTTTTAGCTATTAAAAAAACAATACACCGTAGATCATCAGAGACCATTTACAATTGCCTCACTATCATGGTTCAATAAATTAGAAACGTTCAATATAAATGTTCATGTGTTACTTATAATATTCCACATATCAGTATACAACACGACTCACCTTACAATACTTAAAATACATATCAAAGGTTTGTTGACTCCTCTTAAAATACATAGCAAGGGCGTTGCGACAACAATTTTAATGGTTCTTCAAAATGTCATGACCTACAAACGCACACATTGCAAATAGATCATCGGACAGAGAAAAATAGTGTAAAGCAGAACGTGAATGTATTGGAATTTGTACCATTTGAAAAAGAGTTTCTTCCCAATTGTAAGTTTGGTGATTTTGTTGATCGCATTTATCACATTTATCAATATAAAGGATACTAGTACCACAAATACAGTTAATAATAGTATCCATGTAACAGCGGACAGTATGACGGTATGATGATACGAGTGAGTGATTGATTGTTGCTTAACACCAATTCAGCAATTTTTTTAGCTATATCTTGATGAGAACAAGTTTATTTTCAATGAGATGATGATGAGGTCTGCTTTGTTCTAGCTCAACACGCTGAGTTGGACTTGTATAGTGCTAACTCACTGAAACAACAGTATGTGGGTAGACATGTCCCTCCACTCAGACACATTATTCTGATTGCGAGCCATCTGGTCTTTGCTCTTTCTGCTGCCTGCTTAGTGGAGAAGCAACAAATACCAATTTTATAGTCTTGGTTTGACCCGACCGGGGCTCTAACCCAGGATCTACCGCACTCGAGGCAAGCACGTTAACCACTATGCCACCGATATGTTATATATGTCAATATTCATTAGATTCGTATATCAATAATAATGATATTACATTTATTACTCTAGATAGTCCATGTGATGGGAACCCTTGTATGCATGGTGGTGTTTGTACTGTAGATGACAATGGGTATTCCTTTTGTAATTGTACACCAGGATGGTTAGGGGACGACTGTGAAGGTATGTGTCAACAGGTTCAAGCATCACGGCCATGAACACTTTCATGTATGAGTTTCGTAATCGCACTTCAAAATCTTCCAATCAAAACCCTTTGTATATTGGATAGAGTGTTTTGATTGGCTCTTGTTTACTTGGTACTTGAACTTTTATGAACGTAAGTCGCAGTATTATATATTGAGATGTTCTTTCTAAGGGTTATGGTTATGGTGTTTAATGCCACATTCAACAATATTTCAGTCATATCGTGCATGGTGGTCAGTTTTATTGATGGGAGAAACTGGAGTATCGTAAGAAAACCACCGATCTACTGCAAGTCACTATCATATAACGTTGGACCGAATACATCTCGCCATGACCGAGATTCGATCTCACAACTTTCGTGGTGATGGGTACTGATTGTACAGGTAACTGTAAATCCAACAACTATACAATCATGACCATGACGTTCACTACTAAAGTTGTATCGTTGTTTTTAAGACAAGTAGTTGGTAATCTGATATTTAATTGATTATTCAGTCAATAAGCATTAAAGATTTCAATAATTACTGTACTAGTTGAACCTTCTATGGGTTTTAGGTTTTTGATGCTTGGCGTCTCTGGCAACGATGATATAGATATACTGTGGCAGCCAGTATAAATGGTTGAAAACTGCACTACCCAAAGGCAAAGAAGACCACACAACCACCAGCCACCGTTAATTGTCAAATTTTGTCATATAATGTGTTTTTGTGTGTCCCAACGAGTGCGAAAATCACATATACACAACATTAATGATGATATGTACTGAATTCATAAGTATATATTTCAATCCAATGACCATGCTGTTTTCTGGTTTTAACTAAAATATCAAATAATTATAGTTAACATTATATTGCTGTCTCAAATTGCTACAAGAAGCATGAAATTGTAATAGTTGCATTGTGTTTATTTTAGTTTTTCTCTTATATGTCTTCTAGTTCTACTTCTATCAATTATTGACCTATTTCAACAGTTTAAAATTATGTCAAGGAGATTGCGTTGAGAAAGATAAAAGGAAAAAAAGGAACAATAAGAAAATAAGTTTAAAAATATGTACAAAACAGGGAGTGAAATTAAAGATAAGATGTGGTAATGGCAGGCCTGAAGGACTCGACTGAGTCACTCAGCACTGCAGTCTGAGGTAGGCGGTTCAAAGATAACACTACTTAGATACAAAAAGCGACGTGCAATTATAGTACCGACCCAGAGAGGAAGCGCCACATCACACAATAACAACTCAATTTATGCAAATTAAGCGTGAATCAGACGACACGAACTTCCATTTAAAATGAAATTATGAAAATAGATCTTCGAGTGATAGAAATTTATTGTTTTTGCATGCATGTAATTATTTAGCAATGTTAGAATCTTATGAAACCCTTATTTAGATAAATATTAATTGGTATTACAACATTTGCCAGTATTTGATTTTGTACAAAATTTTCGTTTTTCTAAGGTATGAAACTCCCAGAATGCACTAGT
>MJUT01042540.1:215626-253516 GCA_002080005.1 Gigantidas platifrons | reverse complement strand
AGATAAAAAGCTTGTGTTATTTTGACCACAATGAATCCTTATTATTACTGTGGCAGCAGTCTTATCTGAAACTGTTCAAAAGTTAAAATGAATAGTAATGATATTAGGAGTAAGTTTGGGATATCATTCTAAAAAGCTCTACCCATTGATAAATGATCAGTATACTGTCCGTCCGGATGAAGCTTTTCGCTTCGCCGTTGGTTCATTCATTGAAAACGTATGATTCGTTCTTGTTTATAGATAAACAAAGGTGAATATGTTAACATTAATGCTGCATGAAACGATTCTGATCATCTAATTTAGTTACCTTAGGTAATCAGAAATCAACAACAAGTTCATGTATTGACAATTTCCGCTTTTGTTTGTCTATAAACAAGAGCGGTGGAATCGTACGTTTTCAATGAATGAATCAAACGACGAAAAGAACAGCTCCATCCGGACGGGCAGTACTAACTAGAACCACCCGAAAGGACAAGCACCGAAAGTACAGACCAATTAGTGAAATGAGGAATGCTTTAAAACTAAACCAATAGTTCTTTGAAGGGTTAAAATATCGTGATCGATCAGTCATGAGTTGAACAATTCGCATCACGGTTGTTCAAAAAAAGTTTTACTTTAGGTTCTTATAATCTGACAAAAACATACTGTCAACAATTATCCGACAAAATTAAGACTCAAAGTAAAGTTTTTTTGGTCTGATAAAAATGGTGTAGTTGATTCAAAATTGTCGTTCAAATAAATGTCTAATTCCTTAGACCCCCAGAGCTTCTGGGGGGCTTCGCCACCCGGAGCCCCCTACCGCTGGGGACCTTAACCGGTCCCCAGAACCATCGCCTACTCACGCCCCCCCCCTCTGTAACCACAAATCCTGGATCCGCCCCTGATTACCGATATTTTTTTCAGAATGAGAACAGTATGAATATATCATCGACGGGTTCGTCGTGGCCGCGATCGTATGGTATTTGGATTTACATCTAATTATGCAATCAGTGCTTATATAATCACCACTAAATGGGTGAGTTTGAATCCCGCTCACTGGAGGCACGGTGCATTGCACACAATTAACTTTATGTGATAAAAAGTGGTCATTGACTTTGGGCAGGTCCGTGGTTTTCTTCCCTAATCCTCAACCAATGAATAAAACTGACCGCCATGATATACATAAATAATTATTCAAAGTGAGGTCAATCACCAATTTATCCCATCCCATTCCATGCGACGATCCAATATCATATACGGTTTGGTTTGTAGTGTTTAACGCCAGTTATATCGTGACGGTCAGCTTTAAATATTGGTGGAGAAAACCGGAGTAACCGAATAAAACAACCGACCTGCCGCATGTCACTGATAAACTTTATTACATAATGTTGTATCGAGTACACCTCGCCATGAACGGGGGCTCGAACTGACAACTTTAGTGGTGATAGGTACTAAATGTATAGTTAGTTGTAAATCCAACTACCATACCATCACGACAACGACGGTCTTGGGAATATATCTACATATCTATATCTTAAAAGTGTGTGATTAACTTACCATGGCATTTCCATATGGTACCATTGTTATAGTGAAGATGTTAGGTACTGTAGTAAACGCCTTCCACAACTCTGTGGTAATAAAGTTAATACAGTCTGGACACAGTGACTCGTGGTAGAGTGTAACGTTCACCAGCGTTGCATCCTTCTTCACAGTGTAAAACTCTTTACATTGCTCTAATACCTAGAATTAGACATATTAAACCCCCGTGAAGCTCAGTTACAAAAATCATCATATATACATGTATCTTTATTTACATATTAAACCTATTCGTGTTAAGTAAAATGTGTATCTTTTCCAAAAAATATGAACTTTTCTGAATGTACGGTTGTATCATCGTTTATGTACTTACATTGTATCTGACCGAGACGTGGTGTCATCTTTAATCAACTTATCTGACCGACACGTGGTGTCATCTTTTATGAACTTATCAGACCGAGACGTGGTGTCATCTATTATGAACTTATCAGACCGAGACGTGGTGTCATCTATTATGAACTTATCTGACCGAGACGTGGTGTCATCTATTATGAACTTATCTGACCGAGACGTGGTGTCATCTTTTATGAACTTATCTGACCGAGACGTGGTGTCATCTTTTATGAACTTATCAGACCGAGATGTGGTTTCATCTTTTATGAACTTATCTGACCGAGACGTGGTGTCATCTTTAATAAACTTATCTGACCGAGACGTGGTGTCATCTTTTATGAACTTATCTGACCGAGACGTGGTGTCATCTTTTATGAAGTTATCTGACCGAGACGTGGTGTCATCTTTAATAAACTTATCTGACCGAGACGTGGTGTCATCTTTTATGAACTTATCTAACCGAGACGTGGTGTCATCTTTTATGAACTTATCTGACCGAGACGTGGTGTCATCTTTAATAAACTTATCTGACCGAGACGTGGTGTCATCTTTTATGAACTTATCTAACCGAGACGTGGTGTCATCTTTAATAAACTTATCTGACCGAGACGTGGTGTCATCTTTTATGAACTTATCTGACCGAGACGTGGACTGGTGTCATCTTTTTGTGAGCTTATCTGATCGGATGGTGGTGTCATCTTTTATGACATTGTCTGACTGGGCCGTTCACATGGGTTTGTACATTTTCTAAGATTTTCTATCATATTCCTGCAATATATGCTATATTACAGTGTATATCAATGGTACGTTGTGGGTTGTCGTTGTTGTGATCGTATGGTAGTTGGATTTACAACTATCAGTGCAATCAATGCCTATCACCAAGTGCTTACGTTATGAGTTCGAATCCCGCCCAGGCGAGATGCACTCTATGCAACATTATCTGATAAAGTTTGTCAGTTACTTGCGGCAGGTCGGTTGTTTTCTCCTGATAATCGGGTTTCATCCACCAATAAAACTGACCGCCACAATATAACTGAAATATTGTTGACAGTGGCGTTATACACCATCAACCTAATTCTAAATGGTAAGTTCAAGGTAAATTCAACAACACAAACAGGTGCATAGAGTTTTCTTGTTACACTTGAGGCTATATAATTATAACAGGTATGTATATACATATGGTAGAAATAATAAAAATTGTACAACGCCACGTGGGACCGTTATATATCATATCATATTTTATACAAATAAATTGTTTTGTTTTGTTTTGTTTTTTTTAGAAAAACAAGTGTTTGAGAGATCATGTCATGGTTGATATTCTGTTTACTTCAATTAAAATGTTATTAAAAGACCGTTTCCCTATTCATTTACAGCCATATTATTGTTTCATGTGGGGAAAAAACGTATTTTCTGCCATGGTTTAGGTATATGATTAGCGAAAGGGGTTCACTCGATGCCTCTCACACTAACCTAACACACCTATTCTTGATCTACATCAATACCGTATGCAATATTGAACTTCAAAAGATGTTTTCCTCTAGCCTGAAATTTTCTTAAACAGTACATTGGGGACATCCGTTTAATGTTTTATATTAATGATAAACTGGAATAATTCAGTTGAATTTTGTAAGGAACTGAATGCCAAATATAGGTTCCTTCAACATGGGGGTGGTGTGGGGGTGGCAATGTTAAAATATAAATTAATAATAAGGACAAATATTACTAAAATATTACTAAATGTCGGGTGCATATCTACAATATATATGCACACATTCTGCAAAACTTCAAAGTTTTGCAATAGAAATTTTGTCTGATGCAATCGTTGTTCAAAAAATGGCCAAGTTAAAAAAAAAAGAAAAAAAGAAGAAAGAATCGAGAGGGCCTGACAGCACAAAATAGCTACACTTTTTCCTCAACCATCTGCCATTTCACCTTACCATACCATAACCCTATAGTCCGCCCTTCTGGTTGTATTTTTTATACCTTGCATGCATTCTGCGTATATAAATAGCATGCGATTTATAAATAATTTTTCAATGAAAAATAGTTATAGTTTATGTTACGGACATCACTTTTAATCATCGTTTTATCCGTTTATTATCCCCTCGCCAACGAAGTTGCGAAGGGATATAGTAACGCTACCGTCCGTCCTTCCGTAACAGCATTGTGAACACTCTAGGATCAATATCTTTCAATAGATTTTGACCAAACTTGGTACATACTTAGTCCTTAAGACAATCTGGAACCCTATTGATTTTCAAATTTTTAGGCGAGGGGATACGCCACGGTTTGCGTTGCCCAGCCCTTGTTTAAACATGTAGGCTAGCATAAGTAACACGACGGCTGCCACTAGTAGAGTCAGTGCCGGATTTAGATAAAGAGAGTCCCTAGGTTATTCCACTGACTTGTGAGTCCCCTCCCATCAATTCCCCACCTTCACGACTGGAGGAAGATGGAAGTGTTTTTAATCAATTTCAATAAAGGCGAAGATACCGAGGGGTGTTTAAAATTCTGCAATATTTTGAAATGGAGTGCAATTGTATAAGGAAAATTACTGAAGGGTTGTTTAGAAAGTACATTATGTTATGACAGCATAAGTGTGAAAGTCCAATATTATACACCTTATTAGCCGGAGGCCCCATAAATTTTGAGGCTCTAGGCTTCAGCCTATCGAGCCTATAGGTAAATCCTGCACTGAGTAGAGCAGGAACTGCCTAACATCCTGTACATCTTAGTTTACATCTAGTTTTGAGTGGGATTATGTTGCTCGATCTTTAGTTTTAGTTAGTAAAAAATTTATTGTACATACATTTGTAAACAATAGGATTTGACAGCAAGTTATACTAAGTTATGTGAAGTCCTCTCCTTACAAAACATACACGTGAATTAATGACAGCAAAACAATTAAAACACAAACAATAGACATTTAAAATTTTGACACTGATAAGAAGAAAGTAAGAAGTGAAAAAAAAATGAAAAAGTGAAAAATTGCTGATTAGCCCTAAAATCTTTTAGATTGATTTATAAAAGTTCAAACTTTCCAAATATTATGGAGTTGACGTTATATAATTATCGATCTTTAGTTTTTGTTGTAGAGTTTTGACGACTAAGAATTGTCTTTTTTGTCCTTTTTCTTTGGTCATTGAATTGTCTGCCCTTTGATGTACATACTGCTTATGATTATATGATTTATTGCTTTGCATCGATATTTTAATCACACTGTGCACATGATGACGCACATACTTTTTACATCATAATTTTTAAGCCAGGTAAGATAAAGTACAATCTGCATAAACAAAACAATATCAGCTAAAATTTAAAATAAAGAAAATAACGGAAGATTGAACACTATATACAAATTGGTCACAGAAACACTAAACAAACAGAGCGAGCGAGCTACTAGTAGACGGTGTTATCTCCTGTTTTGTGCAACAATTTATAACTGACAATATTTACCATTAATCACGATAAACAAATAATTTAGGTAATTATAGATGTTTTTTTTCTATTAAACGGATATAAACAAAACAAAGATACATGATGATGATAAGTACGACAAATTTGTATTTCGATTTCCAATTATTAATTATTTGAAAAATATTGTTATTCAAGATCAAATGTTTCACCACAAAACATTAAGGAAAAATGAAAATTAATAATAAGACAATTTGGGTTATTTCATATATTTTTTAAATTCCATAAATGTAAAGTAAAATAATATGATATTTAGAAATCTCCCCTAAGTCACCTCCGGTACGGCAAAAGGGAGACAATTCATACATGTATATTAATATTTTACCTTGCAACGTTGAGCTGTTTCAACTGTTGAACACCACAAAGACGGTGGTAGATCACATTTCTGAAAAGAAGAGGCATATCCCACCAGAAAACTGGTCATCAAAATGTTGACAAACATATTTTAGTGATGCGTTTGTTCTCAATCTGAAAGTCACAATGTTCGAAAATGACAAGTCATGTGTAAATATTTACAAGTAGCACGTGATTATGAATCAGGTGACTTGAGAAGTCACGTGATAAACTACGTCTGGTTTGCACTCTAACACACAGGCATTTGTTTCATTCAAAAAATATATGCCCCCTCCTCTTCCTTACTTTAGGGGGCATATATTTTTTGAATGAAACAAGTGCCTGTGCTCTAACAGCTACTTTATATTCTTATTCTTATATCGACAAATAATGGTGTAGTTATTCAATAGTTTATTAACGAATTATCGGCCCATCAGGGCATATACAATGGACTACAATATCAATACGATGAAATAAAAACAATCAATTACAAATGGTATATAATGTAATGAAATAATAATTTATTGCAATAAATTAAATCTTTGTGTCTGTTTAATAAAACAACGAACTTTCTAAAAAGAAAATGAATTAAGTTGGTTGTTAAAAAAATGGTCATATCCAAACAATAATATTTTATTATTTACTATGTTGTGCTATCATAATTATATATAAATGATGTTTATATATTGTGCATACGGTAAGGAGACGACTTGTAACTATTTACACATGACTTGTCCTTTTCGAGCATTGTGACTTTCAGATTGACAACAAGCACATCACTGGAATATGACTCAAAGTGAGTATAGTGACATAATTAACCATGAACCCGCGGTTTTGATTTTATTTTCAAGTTCGATTGTTTAACCGTTAAACTCGGAAAAACTGTGGTATAAACAGTACGTAATATGAAGCCATGCAATATCACATCTATGTTGTTGATTATTGCACGTCTCTTGGAGAGTAATAAAAGTACATCCCAGAATTAAAGTGTACAAGATCTCACGTATCTGTGTGTATTATTTCATAGTTCTAAGCTGTTACTTACATTCTGGTATAGAAACCATAAAATAAGCAAAGGAAAAGAATGTATTCATGTTACAAAGACTGGTTAAGGTATTGCCAATTAAAAAAGATACCACAAGTAATGTGTGGCCACCCAGGCCTCGACATAAGGACCGATGGTACCGTACTGGACGTTACAAATACTGGTTAAGGTATTGCCAAATAAAAAAGATACCACAAGTAATTTGTGGCCACCGTCGACATAAGGACCGGTGGTACCGTGCTGGACGTTACAAACACTGGTTAAGGTATTGCCAAATAAAAAAGATACCACAAGTAATTTGTGGCCACCGTCGACATAAGGACCGGTGGTACCGTGCTGGCCGTTACAACACTGGTTAAGGTATTGCCAAATAAAAAAGATACCACAAGTAATTTGTGGCCACCCTCGACATAAGGACCGGTGGTACCGTGCCGGACGTTACAAACACTGGTTAAAATATTGCCAAATAAAAAAGATACCACAAGTAATTTGTGGCCACCCTCGACATAAGGACCGCTGGTACCGTGCCGGACGTTACAAACACTGGTTAAGGTATTGCCAAATAAAAAAGATACCACAAGTAATTTGTGGCCACCCTCGACATAAGGACCGGTGGTACTGTGCTGGACGTTACAAACACTGGTTAAGGTATTGCCAAATAAAAAAGATACCACAAGTAATTTGTGGCCACCCTCGACATAAGGACCGGTTGTACCGTGCCGGACGTTACAAACACTGATTAAGGTATTGCCAAATAAAAAAGATACCACAATTAAATAAGTAATTTGTGGCCACCCTCGACATAAGGACCGGTGGTACCGTGCTGGACGTTACAAACACTGGTTAAGGTATTGCCAAATAAAAAAGATACCACAAGTAATTTGTGGCCACCGTCGATATAAGGACCGGTGGTACCGTGCTGGCCGTTACAAACACTGGTTAAGGTATTGCCAAATAAAAAAGATACCACAAGTAATTTGTGGCCACCCTCGACATAAGGACCGATTGTACCGTGCCGGACGTTACAAACACTGATTAAGGTATTGCCAAATCAAAAAGATACCACAATTAAATAAGTAATTTGTGGCCACCCTCGACATAAGGACCGGTGGTACCGTGCTGGACGTTACAAACACTGGTTAAGGTATTGCCAAATAAAAAAGATACCACAAGTAATTTGTGGCCACCGTCGACATAAGGACCGGTGGTACCGTGCTGGCCGTTACAAACACTGGTTAAGGTATTGCCAAATAAAAAAGATACCACAAGTAATTTGTGGCCACCCTCGACATAAGGACCGGTGGTACCGTGCCGGACGTTACGCAGATGGTAGGTCTAACGTGTTTATTGAAGACCACACTCAAAACTTGCAACATTTCCTTATGACGAGTTGCCTTTGTGGTCCTGTCGGTACAAACATTTCCAAGTCTATCAACCACTTTACACGGACAGGAATCTGAAATCATATTGGACCATTGAGTCCGGCGTTCAGTGTAATTTTACAATCGTATCTTCAATATCACTGCATATAAAAGACATCCCACGACTGTATTTACGGTCGTTCTTTCTTTTGTATGCAATAGATTTTCACAGTCAAAATAGTCCAATGGTTTAAAAAGGACTTTAAAGAGTACTCTACTATTGTAAAATTCAGTGTCTCCTATAAAAATAAATGCTTGATTGATTGATTGATGTTTAACGTCCAGCGAGCAATTTTTCAGCCATATTCAGGACGAGAATAATTTAAACGCCACGGGACTCGAAACAAGGAAATGTGAAGGGCAAGGGCGGAGAATTTTGGCAGTGCAACAGGTCTCCTATGGACCACTCATCACGAGCATAATGCTCATAATGAGCTGTTACACTGGGTTCTTTAACGTACGAAGAGGGTGGCAATCTCTCAACACGGGACCTCGGTTTTACTTGCGTCTCATCCGAAGGACGGGTTGTCACTTTACTTTATACTGACATTCCACACAACCGACGGACGCCCCTTCAAGCCGAATTAAGAAGCTCTCGGTCCCATTTCTATACCCCGTGGTTGACCCCTTTTAGAGGACGAGTGCCTCTAGGACGGAGAAACCTGGTGCCTATTCTACCCCCGGCACACCCTATTGGAGGGGGTTAAAATAAATGCACTGGTCAACTGTTTCAAATCAATAAGAACCCGTGCCGGATTTAGATAAACAGAGACCCTAGGCTTTTCCACTTGTGAGGCCCCTCCCAATTCCCGGTGTCTTCAATCTATGCCAACTTTTTGAAATATCATATTCAATGTATGCCAACAAACATTTTATTGGTTAAAATAACAATTATGTACAGGTATATAGTAAGTAAATTTGGAAATGCAGGGGTCCGTTGTTGAACTTGTGATTAAGCTAATCATCTGATTATCCATAATTACATTTTTAATTCCTTAATTTTAACAATAATTTCATTATCTACTCTAGAAACTAAATTTTAATACATCTAGTTTCACTTTTTACTTTCAATTTCCCTCTCAATGACGTCACGTGCACATGGTACCCGTCATGCAAAGCAAATTCTAAACAATGTCGATCGCCATGATATAAAGAAGAAGTTACAGGGTCATGGGAATCTGAAGTCATCACGGTTGGTATTTTGACCATCTGCTTTTGATAAATGGCCATTTTCTTCTTTAATTCTCTTTCTTTTTTATGCAAGCAGCATTTCCTTACCACAGCGTCATTATATTGGAGAAATTGTTTTTAAATGTGGTGCTTCCTGTCGACTCTCCCGCCATATTATTTATTATTGATTGAAAATATCGTAATTTAGCTGCATTTTCTTCGATGACAGTCGTTTGCACGTACTCATTTATGTCTTTCAGGAGGAATAGAAGATAGAATGCTCGTAAAATACTAAAGTTAATAATGAACGAAGTATCGTGGGATAACCAGACTTCAAGAATGATGAACGGTCCAGAGATGGCGGGGATTCGTCAACAAAATTTCTCCAATCGCTCTCAAGACGATGCAACCGTTGGCTACTTTTTCCAGCGCCCGCAGACAGACGCTGAAATGAACAACTACCCAGGGAAGCGATGGGCTATTGGTGACGATAGTGTCATTGAACAGGTAACATTTCATTTTATAAATTGACACATGACTGAGAGTACATTTGTTTACAAAAGGTTGACATTCATGCAACAGAAAAGAAACAAATTCAGCTCGATTTAAACCAATATCAACGATATCTTTAATTTTTATCTTGATGAGCTTGTTTCATGAAAACAGTGTGAGTCATCAAAGCTATTATTGATTATAAAATAAAACATTTCAAGTTCAAGGATGAACTTGGCATAAAAACCAGAATCTTGGACTTCTTGAATCCACATACCAACAAATATAAAAAGAAAATCGGAATAGTGCAGCAACGAACAGCTCGCTACTCTTATGAAGAATTGCCACAACACTTGTGTCAATACAATGATAGACACTAATGTTGTGAGTTGGAATCCCACTCAGACGAGGTGTACATTATGATATCAAGTTTGTAAGTCACTTGTGACAGGTCGGTGTTTACTTTACTCCGGTTTTCTCCACCAATAAAACTTACTGCAATGGTATAACTGAAATATTGTTGAAAGTGGCGTTAAACACCATAACCCTAACCTGCTCATGATGAGGTGTACTTGATGCAAAATTATGTGATAAAGTTTGTCAGTGACTTAAGGCAGGTCGGTGGTTTTCTCCAGGAACTACGGTTTCCATTACCAATAAAACTGATGCTACAGTAAAACTGAAGTATTGTTGAAAGTGGCATTAAACACCATGCACAATGATCGACACTCTAGGATAGCCAACACTACCTGAGCGCAGCCTCAAAACACGAATCGTCCTGTTTTATAAAATTACTCACTGCCAGACATATCGAAAATCCAAGACAACTTGTCTGATCTGGCCGATCTATGTTTGGGGCAAATTATATTTCTTTAAGGGAAGTTACTCGATTAGGATTACGCAATGGTCAAGTTTAGTTATTCACAGAAAACGCTAGCTTATTTAAAGAAATAAACATGCTATTGCAAGAAAGATCAACTTTTAAAGACACTGTTTGACGGACTGACAAAAAGAAAATTGTTTCCTGACCGAAGTAGAGAACAAATTTTTACCGGACATTCGGACTGACATGCCGAAAACATTGTCGGACCGGCTTGATTTTTACCTGTCCGGTCCGGCATATTTCGATATGTCTGACTGCCTCATAATTGCAGAGTTCGTGAATACCTCAAATTTTCTGTCAGACATAGATCTGACAGAATGCAAATTTCTGCCAGTCCCACAAAAAAGTTGGTGGTCCTAAAATTTGTGAAACTTTTTAACAACAAAACATTATTAGGCCAAAAAAAAAATGTGTTTATGGTCACATGTCAAAAAAATATAGGGTCGGTAGGTCATCATCAATTTTTTTTTTTTTTTTACTATTGGCAAAACCGGAAATAGTCGTTCCGGAATCCGATTCCGGTATTTCATTTTCAAAATTTCCGGTAAGCCGCCATTTAAATTGGTTAAAGCTGTTTTATGACGAGTTATGCAGTTTTTCTTTGCTCTCAATTTCAACAAAAAGCTAGCGGTTGAATAAATAAAACATTGCTGCTGATTAAAGAACAAAAATGGTTATACGAACTGTGTAAAAATTGACAGGGTCGAATAATTGTCGATAAAAAAGGTTAGGGTCGGTCGGGTGACCATAAACACACATATTATTAAACAATCGAGCGTAAGTGAGATATCGTTTAATGCTAGCGCTCGTGCAATCTGGAAGACACTGCTTTACACAACATGTGTCGCAACCTTCCGCCCGGACAAAAATATAGTCCATATATAGAGTCAATTGTAAGAGGACGAGTAACTTAAATATCAGAAAGAGCATGCATGCAACATTCATATATTATAAATCCCCCTTAAAATCGGGTACTTGTATGCACGTTTGCTCATCTATCAGTATTCCTTTGTTGCAACGCGGATTTTGCGGATGGATATTTCAATATCTAGAAATACTTTGATTTTCGAAAATTGACATTTGAACAACAAAAAACTGGTTTGTCGTTAGTTCTCAACCATCGTAGTTTTGTTCTTGGGAACCAGTGCTTTATACAACACGTGTTCTAATGTTTGACGTACTATCTAATGAAAAGTCTAGAAAATCCCGAAGAGGTTTTGACCTGTTAACCTTGACTTACTGCTGACGTATTTATGTCAACAATACATGCTTTTTAAAGTATGTTCCACTTAAAAATAAACATGAAATGAAAGTATTGAACCGGCAAACAAACTTGGACACAAATAACGAAAAAAAACCTGTATAATATTCCAGTAGGTGTCCGTAAATGGATGAGGGAATTCCGGGAATTGAATGTTGATGTTGGCTTCGAAACAAAAAAGATGAAAATGGAAAGGACACGGATGTTGTCTTCGGAAGGCTATATATATATATATATCATTGGATAAAAGTTCATTGTCAAATCTATTAATAAGTGTTGTAAATTTTTTCAAGAGTCACATTCCCCTTCTGCAAAAAAGACCCCATGTAGAAAAATATTTCCCTTTTCCAAGGTATAAAATCAAGGGAGTGGTTATTTTGCCGGATCCGGTAAAATAACATGGTGGGCTATTTTGTCGCTCTATTATTAATGACTGTAGCAAGTTGTACTGCTGAAATTTCTCAAAATTATTTTATTCAAAACTTAGTTATAACATATAATAAAATAAATACTTTTGTAAAGTATTATTATATAAAAACCATTAAGTAAATTGAATTAATAAATACCAATTTCTTATAAATTGAAATCACTATTTATGTGTTATATTTTAACTGTCTGATATCATTGATCTTTTGATAATCTTGTCCTTAAGGCATTTAAGTGGAAATTACATGGTGAATACTTTTTGACTTTTTATACACAAATTTCTTTAGCCATATGCACTGTGAGGAAGATGCAGATAAAGTAGACAAAAGCATAATGTGCAGTTCTTGCCTAGAATGGCAACATTTTTCATGTGCTAGAATAAAAACTCAACCCAAGGCAAAATACTGGTTCTGTGTAATTTGTAAATAAATAGTTGGTTAGAAATGTAACTTTTAAATGACTTCGATAAAGCTTTTAAACTTTTAAAATATTAGACTATAATTACTTTTTTAAGATTGTCTTTTTTAAAAATTCTCGTATTTTAACTTTTTAATGAATTACCATTTTATAATAACTTATTAAATAATTTTACCATATAAAAGAACTCTTTTATGCATTTCCTTTAATATCTTAATTTACCATTATAGATCTTTTCAAAATGTCTATCCAATTTTTAATTGAAACCACTTGCAGACTGTATAAAAGCATGTCTAGTTTTGTTACTTAATAATATTAAAATAGTATACTTTCTTGTATTTTCTAATACATTTGATGGCAAAATAGCCATATGACACAATGCTTCTTAAATATCAGATAACACTGAAATATGCTTGTAACTTTTAAAACTACAAGCAATGGTTTGCTTAGGGTTAAAAAAGTTAATCCCATTAGATTCTTTGGTAAAGGAACATCTACATTACATTGTATGTTTTATTTTGTGGGAATGAGTTTTGTAAAGGAGTTGTAAACGATAATTCAGACGAGGTAGGTTTCCTGCTATTAGCAGACTTACCAAGGTCTTTCACTCTTGGCCATGCTGACAAAATTTTCACTATTATATATATGCAAATGTATATACAAGAAAATGTAACATATTCTGGAACATTGGATAAAAAGCTGTTTTATGTGAATAACATATTGATGTCTCTGGAGTTTGCTCTCAATTTACTATTTCAAAGTTTGACATCTTATTTCTAGAAGTATACTGATATTTTGTGATTGTGCATAGCATACAAAAAATCTACATGCAAGCAATTCGATCGTTTAACATCACCTTTGGTGCTTTCATTTTTATTTTTTTTTGGCCTTAGGGTGAAACTGAAACATCAACAGTAACCAGCAAACCTGAAAATAAACAGTTCAGGAATGATTCCAGTTATTTTAAAATAGGTCCCCTACACAGAATTGGGATTTTTTTTTAAATCAGAACACGATGTTTTTAAACGCTTGTACTGCTAATATTGCAGTGTCTGTAGACTAGCTTAAAAGAATTAGATGGATACAATTATATCAAAGTCCATGATTATGAGTGTTAAAAGTCTGCTTTTACAAGACATTCATTATGACAAATCTCATGATGGTCATGTCAAGAACCAGCTTCACTTTGCGACATCCTGATGATAAATCCATCAGTGTTACTATTTGAACAAAACAGTGTTTCCACTGTAGGCACTTGATAAACGCTGCATGGATTTCTTAACATTCATATGACCTGGAACTGTTATCTGTTATAAATCACAATCTTAGCATTGGGTACTGATCAACTGAGTGTGCATATACAGTGATTGGGATTACCACGCGCCCTGCGCCATAGTCGCATTACCCGACGAAATGGCGCATTAACACATAAAAACTCTGCGTCATACGCGTGCATTCGTTTTCTGATGAAGTCAGACGTACATACAGCCGAACCGTTCTGTCAAGACTGCACGGACATAGTCCCATTGAAAAAAATTTAATCCCAATCTCTGTNTCAACATCGATATCTGGTACCTTGTGTACATACAATTTTATACCTTTACATACAGAATTCAGGCTTAAATAAATCGTAAACCAGTTTCAAAAACTGATATATCTGATAACCGCAAAGTACAACTACGAGTAACACTTTCCCGGCGGGAAGTATCGGATACCGATCAGCATGTCACTTTCCCGTGGTTTTTTTACTTTCCCCAGGAAATGTGAAATGGGAATTTGCATGCATTGCACAGCGTTTATCATGCATATCAGATGGATTTTTTTTGTCCAGATCAAGGTTTAAGCCAAAAATATTAAAAAAGTGTTAAGTTCAAGCTCGTATGTCCTTCATCATATTTATTCAAACAGAAGGGTGTGAGTTGTCAGATAGTTTATATATCTCCTCCACCCATGTATTAAAGTTTGTTAAATGTTTTTATTCTACATTATTTTTCACACTGGATTTTGGCACATAGTTCTGTCATTATGGCCCATTCATATCAAAAATGTCCCATTGACAAGGAAGGGAAGGGGGCCATAGTCCCATTGATTTTTTTTTAATCCCAATCACTGCATATAAATGAGATACTTTCAAACTTACAATCAGCATTGAATCATGTGGATCAGGGATAAAACTTAACTATTTTTACCAGGGGCCAGCTGGGTTACTGACTTAATTTCTAGGAGCCAAGGTTTGTTCAGTTGATGTGAAAGAAAAATCAAAACATTCGGACAAGAATAAATAATTGTTCATTTTTAAAACCCATTTATTCAGGTAATACAGGCTTTTTAAACACTTGTGGCAGTATGAAATTTTATCTTCCTCTGTGTGTGGAGGTTTTATAGGTGATAAACTCCCACATTTTCTAAATAGGAATTAACTACAGATATTGTATCTTTTATTTTTTTTATTTGTACACAAGTAAAAAGTAGCAGATAATTTTTATTTCACAAGTTCTGCAGTAGGGTGTACAAAAGTATCCAATAGCAATACATTTTTGGGAGGAAATTTTAGGATATTAATTGTACACAGTGTTCAATCTAGAAATTGGTCACAGGGGGTCATGTTGGCCCAGGCAACATTTGACAGGGGGCCAAATCTGGAAGTTAGGGGTCAATGTCAAAAGACAACGGACACCACGTGATGTTAATACATCTTGTGTAATTGGGATATAACCATATCTTGTTGATGAGTTTGTGTCAATGAACGAGTTTGAATTTGAATTTTAAATTAATAGTAAATCAAAAGACAGACACAAAGTGATGGTAATAAGATGTTCTACAATTCGTGCAACCGGTTACTCAAATAATTCAAGTAATTCCAAAAAAGTATGTTAAAATAGCTAAAAATCAGATAATAAATTTACAAATAAAAAACAGAGGTGTATAAAATATTATTAAAATCTCAATTAAAAGATAAACCCTTTGCTTATACAAAATGGGAAAAATGTTTAAAGAAGGACAGAATGAATACTTTGACATGCATAAAACAAACTTTATTTTTCACTTTTAATTATTTAGAATTAAATAAACTAAAAATCTTTAAATGGAAGCTTATTCACTTTAATACCATGCAAAGAACTGTTAAAACAATGGAGAATAGTGAATGTCAAGTGTGTAAAGAAAATGAAAATTACAAACACTTTTACTTTAATTGTATATACAACAAAACATATTGGCAAGAGGTAAAAAAAAATGACAAACAAACTTTATATAGGAGATCATGTTTTTAACCTGGAAACTCTTGTGTTTGGTTACAAAATATATGACCAGGCATATTTTGACCTTAACCTGCTTATAACCTTAATATTTTTTTCTATATATAAAGCTTATTATATTTCAAATCGAAAACAAAAGATAGTAGATATATTTAAAATTTTGAAGGATGAGGTAAACAATGTGTTCATACAAATACTTTTAGACAAGTCAAAACAGGTAATTTCATAAACAAAGCATATGTATACTTAAACAGCTGATATATCACATGATTTCAGAATTCTTGTAATTCTTGTAATGTCACATGATTGCACATGTGGGAAAAAATCAATAATTGAAACATTTGTTTAATCATTTATATTGCAGTAAATTCAATACTTACGTATCAAAAATAAAACCCTTTACATCTGATAGAAGCAATCCATTCA
Source organism: Gigantidas platifrons (assembly GCA_002080005.1). Lineage (NCBI taxonomy): Eukaryota > Metazoa > Mollusca > Bivalvia > Mytilida > Modiolidae > Gigantidas > Gigantidas platifrons. Next base: position 237,003 of record MJUT01042540.1, on the reverse strand, counting down.
ATCATATATATCATTTTCAAACAATTAGAAAATTAAGCAAACTACTACCAAAAAGCAGCATGTACGAGTATGAACAATTAACCTTTCGACCGTGATCGGTTTGAAAGTGTCAAAAAATCCGGATATGGTCAAAACAAAAAGCATGTGCAATCACCATAGATAATCATTATAGATTTAGTTAAATATTCATAATTACAATATATACTATAAATTATATTTAAAATGTAATGTTGTATACTAACATTATTTATTTTGAAATAAGCTTCACTAAATAGTAAATCCCTTGCTATTTAGTGATTAACAAATAGGGATACTAGGTAAAAGCTAGTGAATTGTTAACAGTAATTTAGTGCAATAACAATTATTTGTGTTTAAAAAAAAAATTTAAATCTATATATTTTCTTTTAACACTTTGACATGTTTGACTTGGGCCACATTTAAAAATATGTTTCCCCTCAGCCGACCGACTCATTGAAAAGCCTGCCGACTCGAAAGTTTTTATTTGAATTTCTGATCAAAGTTTTTTTTTATTTTCGAAATTTTGGGACCGTCTCCATCATCGTTATTTCCGTTTCTGCATTTTACTATAACCGAAGCTTCTGTTGATACGATTGCGAGAATGGTTTTGTAAACACATTTTTCGTCTTAAAAAAAGATACCACGGACATGGAAATTGTAATTATAAAATTGAATTCTTTTAAAGAAACATTCTGATGATCATGTAAATACAAATCAAGAAGTAAAAAGTTTACTTGCCCGTTCGGGCTTGTGCCTATGAAATTTCTCTTGTCTGACGGACGAATTACTTATTCTGGGCTTCAGGCAAGTGGGTTATGTCCAAAACTGTTATTCAGTTTGTAATTTAATCGAAACTGATTAACAATAACATTTGAAATTAAAGCAAAATTACTTTGGCACTTCTGTCATGTTTGTGACTCAATTAAAGGCAACCGCATCGGTGGTAGATTGTGGATTCGAGCCCATATCGGGCCAAACCAAAGACTGAAATTGGTTTTTGTTGCTTCTTCGCTAAGCATAGAGCATTAAGGAGAAAGAGCTGACAGGTTTTCTCGGAATCAGGATAATATGTCCAAGTAGGGCGACATGTTTATTCGCGGACTATTACAGTGAACTAGCACTTTAAAAAATCCATCAGCGTGTTGGTCTAGTACAAAGCGGACCTGATCATCTCATTGAAAATTGACTTCTCTCCATTATATAGCTGAAAAATTGCTGAGTTGGCATTAAGCAACAATCACTCACTCACTCATTTAAAGACTGTAGCTTGTTTTCATTTTTGTTGTTGTTATACCCCCACTCGTAGAGAGGGGGCTATATCAATCGCTTTCGTAACAGATATCTCAGCTTCTACTGGAAGAAATGATTTTATATTTGATGTATGGCTTTGGCATGGTGACTTGTACCGTGTCTCCCCTTTCCAGGTTTACCACACATCTACATCCTTTTTACTGTGTGACTTAGAAATGAACGAGTGGGGTTATTCTTAGCACGACGTAGCGTGCAACATCTTGTTCACTTTGCATTAAGCAATAGATCTTCAGTCTGAGACATGCAAATTAGATAACGTTTTATGTATTTTATTTATGTAAGAAAAGCTCATATTAATCTTTTCTTTATTACAGGCTAGAAATGTTCAGGATTTAGAGAGGGATTTTCAGAGTCTTGCTGTTGGAGGAAGAGATGTAAGTATAATAAGTAATTCTTAAAAATGTAGAGAAAAAATTCAATTTAAATCGGTCCTATTAATGAGCACCGATCCTTTGGCCCAAGACAAGTAAATTTTTCAGTTTTGAAGAACTAAATAAAAATAAATGACTGAAAATACAATTTATGCTCGAATAGACTTGGCTTTTTACCACAATCTGCAGTTAGTGGACCCCATGATAAAAGAAATTAAATTTTCCATCTAACATCCAATTTTACAGGGCTTTCAATATTTTTCAAGTATATCAGTCCTTTTTATTCAAATTCGATCAATTTTCATGAATATCTACATAATAATCTTTAAAACCAGAAAGTACCAAAGACTATTTTAGACGAGTAAAAGTACCTGGTACCACCTCTTATTGAAAAGCCTGATTTTAATAACATTAAGGATTTGCATTTGGATCACAAGATAAAAAAAAAAAAAATTAAAAGATTGAACAAATATCCAATTTTAATATGATTGAATGTTTACATCTATAAGATTTTTTTTTTGTACAGATGCCTAGTTCTACCAAAAAATTATGGGGAGATATGGGAGATGGACCAAAGCCAGGGGAGCAAGCTAAGCAAATGTTTCCACCAGGTAACCCATGGATGGCCCCCAGAGATGATTCATGGGGAAACCATGGCAATATGGGTAAGATAACGTTCAGTCAAAGATTCATGTATTAATGGAAATGACGCTGAAAACAGTCTTCGAAATTAGACTTTCGAATTTGCTGGCCCGAAAAACTTCAAAATTAGAATATTTATATAGATTCTATTGAAAAAATTTGGCAAAAGTCACTGGTCCGAATCAATTTTCTCTGGCCATGGGCCACCAGACCACTGCTAAAGTCGATGACTGTGAAAAGCAGGAACTCTTTAAAATTTATAGGAAGGGATGGCTTTATTTAAGTGGGTACTGTTGTATGTTAAGAGGAAAACCAGTCTAGGGAGATTTTCGAGCAAAGAGATGAAAGAATGCTCAACTAAGAATTTGAAAAATTTTACTTCTGAAAGACAGAATACAAAATAAATGAACATTATTTATTCAAATTATTTCTAAATAATGCAAACAATTTGAATAGTAATTCTATGTTTGGTGGGTTCGTTGAAATCATTTTTGTTTTTTGTTTGGCCTAATATACTGGTGGCTAGAGATGCAGTTCAGAAAATGTGGTACTCCTATGGGCATGATGAGGAAGAAAGAAGGAATACATGTTTATTATACTTTAATTTAAACAATAATATTCGAGAATAACATACATTGTATATGATACATAATATACAATGATTAGTCTGAAGTTGTGAGTTCAAATCTCGATCAGGGCGAGGTGTACAACATTATGTGATAAAGTTTGTCAAGTGACTTGCAGTGGCTTTCTCCGGGTCTTGTGGTTGGTTTCCTCCACCTTTTAAACTGACTGCCACGATATATCCGAAATATTGTTGAAAGTGGCGTGAAACCCCATCAAACAAACAATGTAGATTTAAAAACAAGCTGAAAACTTTTGATAATCTTTCTCCATTATTCGTTGTTACAGAGCCTGGTGGACTGGGTGTTGATATGGTGGAGTACGTCTTAGGTGGGGGATCACCAACTGGGAAAGAATTAGATGCTAGATTGAGGATGAAGATGGGACCACCAAATCAGTTCCAGAGAAAGTTTAAGGTAACATGTTTGGTATAATACAGAGCCAATAATATATCGGTAATATTGTTTACCTATACAGACACTAATGAAGTCGCAATAATGACATTTTTATCTTACTTGGCAAGTATTGTGCATAATCGCTGGATATCTCTTCAAAAACTTTTCTTTCTTTTTTTTACTACAGAAAAAGCCATCTATATTTGAAATTAGATTATACATGGAAATATCAGAAAAGATACAAACTTGAAAGATATAATATTAATTACATTGACAGAAAATGGTAATAATTTGGGGGGTGGGGTGGGGCTGACTAAGTTAAGAAAAAAAAAGTGTTGTGAACTGTGTACCCGTCATATTTCTAATTATAGAAGATGTGAGACCAAGAAATATCTGAATTACGTAGTATTAAGTAGGAGGTGATGAACCTACAGTAAAAAAGGAGGGGGGGGGGGGTGCACTTTGCCTGCTGCCTGGCTGCTGTGTAATGCCCTGTTTTAAAAAGTCATTAAAAAAATGTAGTTGAAAAATTGATTTGAAAAAATGTATTAAAAAAATCCTTTTATTTGCATGGTAGCATGAAAACCACAATAATTAAAACAAACAAACTTTAGGTCCCAACGGCCTACTATTCCCAGGTCCAGCAACAAGATGGCAGCATGGTTGATGGTGGAAATGATAAGAAGAGCAAGACTCCGTCACCATTTGAGGGTCGTGATGGCGACCGAAATGATGAGAACAAGGAGAACATGCAGAGCAATGGTTTAATACAGAATGGACTGGACGAAGAAAACGTTTTCAGGTACAGTTTTCTTGAATTTCATCGAAAAACCAGTATTACGACTATGCATATAGTTATGTTAGCTGTTCCCATCATTTGGTGTCCGTCACTTATGTGGTGTTTACCTCTTTGTTTTTATACCCCTGCTCAACGAGAGTCGGGGGTATATAGGGATCCTCATGTCCGTCCGTCCATCACACTTTTGGTTTCCTGATGATAATTAAAGTACCGCTTAACCAAATCTTTTCAAACTTTGAAACAATGCTGTGGACCATTAAATACAGGTTAAGTTCGATTAAGCTGTATTTCACATTTACCATTCCAGGGATTGACACCTGTTTTTTTCTTACAGTAGTCCAAGGACTAGTGGCTACAAAATATTTGGTAGTCCCCCAGTGATTAGGATTAACATTGTAATAATGGGACATTTTCTATTGACATTCAGAATTTCAATGGGCCATTCTTTAACATTCTTTGTAAATATTTCTGATTTCAATGGAACATTTTCAGATGGAATGTGATAAATGGCACATGGCCCCCCCTCTAATCCCAATCACTGGTCCCCAGGAATATTTACTAGTCCCCCAATTTTATGAAAACCTAAAATAGTTATCCTTTCAATAATTTGAATGACTGGACTGATTTTCGAAACTCATGAGGTCTACATGACGATAATGACATGTGTGTCAACAAAAATGATATCAATTTTTATAGTTTTGTTTTAAATTTTATATGTATACATGCATATTATCATATATAACTTGTTGTTATTGTATTAAGCTGCTTAAAAAGTTTGTTTGTGTTTGCCATTTCAACTGCCAAGAAGCAGCATTTAAACTTGGACTACAAAGATGCACATGTGTTAAAAAGTTTGTTGACTAGAACATAAACATTTATTCAAATTAAAAAAAAAAAAAACATTTGACGGATTTAATCAGTTATAGTCACTGAAATCATTATCATTCATATTATTGTCATTATCATCAAACTCCTCTGCATACGAGTAAAGATTTAAACTGTCAACAAATTTAGCATACATTTTTCTTTGTCTGTCCCTCAAATAGTCCCTATTTTCGGTTTAATCGTTAGAGTAGTAATAGAGGATCTTCCATAGATGCTTCTTACCAAGTTTCATATCATTTTTCTGAGGGGTTTCAGAGGAGAAGATTAAAATGTGAAAAGTTAACGGACGCCAAGTGATGGCAAAAGCTCACAATGCCTTTGGCAAGGTGAGCTAAAAACAACATATCACCTCCACATAGAAAATTGAACAAAATAATATGGGGAAGTCAAGAATTAGATACAAAGAAGTCGACATAGATGCATCTCATTCTGAAACAATAATTTACATCATTACATAGATAAGATTGTAATCCAAAGGTTTCCAATTCAATTCAATATTTTATTGGAAAGAGCACATAATAGGCGTGATCCAAAAATATAAACATTACAATAATATGACATACATGTGGATGATTTGAACATACCGGCAATACAATATGAAAGAAATTGTTAGCATATCCAATTAATGATTGCATAATCAATGAACAGTAGGGTGGTCCCGCTCTTCAAAAGCTTCCTTTATATAAAGGGATATAATCTTTAATTCCCTAGAAGATGTGGGATTTAACAAATTTTTTGCTTCCAGAACTTGTCAAGACCTTTGACAAGGCTGAAACACTGCTTATGATCTGAATCAAGCTTATACATGGGGGCCCGGGTGGCTCAATGAGTTCGCTGGATCTAACAACTCATACAAGCCTATCACCAATATGGATTGGGTTCGCACCCGTCTTTGTAAATTACAAAAAAAAAGTGCACTCGACTTGCAGCCGCAAGTGATAAAGTTTACCAGTTGCTTGCCCGTGGTCGATGGTTCTCTCCGGGTACTCTACCACTAAAACTGGTCGCCATGATATAGCTGAAATATTTTTGAAAGTGGCGTTAAAACACAAAAAATCAAATCAATCAATCGGCTTATACATGTAATGCCCCAAAGAAAAAAGTGCAGATTTCAGGAGAAACATCCAATATAGAAAAGAAGAGATACATCTGATGGATTATACTAATCCCCTCTCTGGAGTGAGGCGGCAATTAACAATAAATTTTGAATGTTCGACATCCAGTAACAAAGGTTCATATTTCCGACATATCTTGCAATACTGTGAATTGTGAATACATTCTGCCCTCGCCGTTTGTAACATGATACTCCAACCATTCGAACAATTTCAGCCAATGCGACTTAAACTCTCGAATTCGAACAGTTCTATCATATTCCTGTTTGCATTGTTTTACTTCCTCAACATTTTTTTTTACCCTTTTTCGTTGACCGACCAGCGTAATTTGTAAGAAATTTCTCCATTTCATTTGGAAAAAACTACGGGAAATGCAGACACCATTTTAAAATTGAGTACAAGTGTCGACCGAAAATATTACAACGGCCGTTAATAATAAAGTTTCTCTAATCGTCGGGGAAAAAATTTCCATTTCGTTCATATCTTTCAATACCTAATTGCAATACCTAAAATTAAGTGAAATTCGACATATCATTTTGGTATTGCCCTTCAAAAAAACAAAAAATGTTCACCAAGTGTACGTTATACCGCGTTGCTTTTAAATTTAATTTATTGATACATCCAAAAACCATACAAGCCAATCACGATTTCTCAAAACAGTCAAACAAAAAAAATCAATAGGATATTATTTCTATTTATAGAGTTTAAAATTATAATGGAAAACACGTAAATAAAAGTAATTCCCGAACGACGGCACGGCTGAAAACTGCATGCATATATATGGCACCTATTGTTATGACCATTGTTAATCATTTAAGTATCAAAAATTTACTAGTCCGGCGGACTACTTATACAGAAAAATTAAGTCGTCCCCAGCCAGTTTTTGTCGCCTCGGGCGATCGGACTAGCTGAAATGTCGATGCCTGCATTCCTGAGTTGTGGCCCTTTTTCTCTTAGAAAATAGGGACTTTTTTGGTTTCCGGGTGATATTTAAAGTATGGCTCAACCAAATCTTTTCAAATTTTAGCACAATGCTGTGAACCATTAAATACAGGTTAAGTTCGATTAAGGTGTATTTCACATATACCGTTCCCGAGTTGTGGACTTTTTTCTCTTAGTAAATAGGGACTTTTTAGGTTTCCTGATGATGTTTAAAGTATGGCTCAACCAAATATTTTCAAACTTTAAAACAATGCTGTGGACCATTAAATACAGGTTAAGTTCGAATACGGTGTATTTCACATTTACTGTTCCTAAGTTATGGCCCTTTTTCTCTTAGAAAATGGGGACTTGTTAGGTTTCCGGATGATATTTAAAGTGTGACTCGACCAAATCTTTTCAAACTTTAACACAATGCGACGTACAATAAAATACAAATTAAGTTCGATTATGGTGAAATTGACATTTACCGTTCATGAATTATGGCCCTTTTTCTCTTAGAAGATAGGGACTTTAATGGTAATTGGATGAAAATTTGGAATGTGGGGGTATCTGTGATCACCAGATCAACTTTCTCTAGTTATATCACATCTGCAACTACCAGTGTTGGCCGGTACCTCTAATGGGACAGGACTGCTTACCCTTCTAGTGCAACTGAATTCGTTCCCGATTCTTTGTGGAGTTCAAGTTGCTCAATCTTAGTTTTCTGCGTATTGGTTTGACCATATGTTTTTGTGTGTTATCTATCCTTCAATGTATGACCACTTGTGTTTCTTTGGTATCTTCAAGTGATCAAGTTTACCAGTTGCTTTCCCATGGTCGGTGGTTCCCTTCGGGTTTTCCGGCTTCTTCCACCACTAAAATTGGTCGCCATGATATAGCTGAAATATTGCTTAAAGTGGCATTAAAACACCAAAAAATAAATCAATCAAACTTGTCTTTAGCTTGAATCATCCTAAAGGTGTTTGCTTTCAAAATTATGTCAGATTACCCCGACAGTCAACCAGCATGACAGTCATTAAACTATATAGAAAATGAAATTGTGTCCGGAAAACTGCACTAATTAAGCCGGCTTGGCAGTGTTATTACCACTTGCGAAGTGACACACGGTGCAAACATTAAATCAAAATTTATAAATGACATCCTATCTAGGACAGATGTTATAGATTTTGAAACAGATTTTTGATTGATGTATGATATTTAGAGTTAAATTATGGATGTTTACAGCCATCGACCTACTGCAAGTCACTGATAAACTTTTCACTGACATCAAATACATGTACATCTCATCATGGGGGAGAATCAAACTAACATTTTCAGTGGTGACAAGGCTTTCAGTATTTTTCAAGTGTACCAGTACTTCACTATTTACAGGCAGTACTTTGCATTAAAATTTGAACATTTTCACAAATATCTTGTACAATACAATACTATAAAATCAGGATGTTCCAAATACCATTTTAAATGGGTAAAAGTACCTGGTACTGCTACTTATTAAAAGGCCTGGGTGAGTGACTCAAGGGTTCTGTAAGATCACAATTCATGTTCAGCTGACATATTGGAAGTGTTAACGATTGTATCAATCTTTGTCCTTTATCTTTAATAATTGGTTTTACTTTTTCAGGCACAATTCAACTATCACAGAAAAAAGGGGGTGACCTGACGTGTAATGAATCTTCATCTACTAATTTAAATAAAAAGAAATAATGAATTAGATTTAAGAATTGCAGCATTCATGTACACTACCCACATAGATTTAAACACATGTCACTCGTTTATAAAAGAAAAGTATCGCACCAATTAAGCCGACTTGGTAGTGTTATTTACCATTTATCAAGTGACATACGGTGCGTAGATGAATTCAAAATTGTTTAAAATTCTGTTCTTGACAAGACAGGAAGAAACAATTTTGAAACACAAGGGTTAAAATACAGGTCTCATACAGGCTGGTTTACGTGGGTGTTTTCTTGCTACCGCACAGGACACTTTCCATTTGCCCACTACAAATTATGATAAAATCTTCCATTTTAATGTTTGCTGAATTTATGCAATCTCTTTGCACTGTTCCATTATATTCTATGGGTGGATGTCTAAACCATTATACCTTCAGAAAAGGTGAAATTGTCACCTATTTTCATTTTTTCATCCTTGGTTACAGTGTTTTCCCTAAGAACAGGTAGCAGGCCAAATTGCCTGGTTCAAGCACTTTTTTGGTCGGTTCAAATCATAAATTTTATATAGAAATGTACTTGGAAATCCAAGTGTGGCCTGTTCAAAGTTGCCTTTGACCTCTTGCAATGAAAATTGAGGAAACCACTGGGTTATGATGTATGTTTTAAATGGAACAACCCTTACAGTACTGTCAGAGACATAACGTGATAAATTACTGATGGGATGTATCCCTCGTCTCAGTGATACCGATATATCTTTTGATCTGTTTTATCTACTTAATTCCTTGTGTAATTTTGGATGATATCAAGTAAAATTCTACATACAAAAGAAATTTTAAAGATATATGAAACAAAAGAAAACATGTTATCGATATCACCAAGATGAGTGATGCATCTGTCACAGTGATTTATCATGCTGTATATGTCTGACTACATCATATTACCAACAAAGTCAAATGCGTTAAACATGTAAATGAAGAAAGATAAATGTCCACCTGACTTATATTATATATCGCACCAATTAAGCCGACTTGGTAGTGTTATTACCATTTATCAAGTGACATACGGTGCGTAGATGAAATCAAAATTGTTAAAAATTCTGTTTTTGATAGGACAGGAAGAAACAATTTTGAAACACAAGGGTTACAAAACATGTTTTATTCGACATGAATGTTTTCTGACTAATTATTATAGATGCACTACATGCCAGATGCTTTTGTGCTTTCTACCTGCCCACTTTCGATTACAGATTATGGGTTCCGTTTGTAAGGTTTGATGGTTTTATGCAATCTCTTTGAACTGTACAGTACAAGCTGTTGTGGGCTGGGGTTATGGTGTTTAATGACACTTTCAACAATATATCAGTTATACCATGTCTGTCGGTTTTATTGGTGAAGGAAACCTAGAGTATACCGCAAGTCACTGACAAATTTTATCACATAAAGTTGTATCGAGTACACCTCGCCATGAGCGAAATTCAAGCTCAAGTTAGTGGTGATAGGCACTAATTGCATAGGTTTATAGTTGTAAATCCAACTACCATAGCCTAATACAGCTATTAGGCCACACCCCTTACTGGAACAACTATTAAGGCATCAGTGGGGTTTCCGTTATCTTTTTTATTATTATTAAATTAAATAACATTTTTTTGGGCAAATTTTGTTGCAGGATAAATACAATATTGGTGTATTGATGGTAAATATGGGATTTATGTGGCTCTGCACGAAACGGATGGAAACACTCGCTAAAGCTTGTCTTTCCCCATTTCTAAGCCTTGCCACATATATTCTATATTTACCGTCTATACACCAATATTCTATATATCCACACCATAATGTGGGAAGAGCAAATAACACATAGTAATTGGTATGTATTGGTGGATTATAGAATAAATTTATCGTTTGTTTCCTTGTAGAAGGGGTGGCAGTCGTCAAAATTCACCGATGGGAGATGAAAACAAGATGAATCAGATGGGAGGGCCTAACAAGGGAGACAATGATTTCTTTGACAACCAGAACCAGTTCCATCAGCCTGGTTTCCAGTTGGATCCACCACCGTTTGAGCCCATGGGTCTGGACCCTGGACACTTCGACTACAACAATCAAATGATGCCATCTATGGATAGTCCTAATTTTAATATGGACTATGCACAGGTACAAACTTATTAATTGATTGCTTGGTGTTTAACGCCATCTTAAGGGATACTTGTAGCAATATATATGTTGATGAGTCCAGAAGACATTTCTGAAAATTTTGGTGAGACCCACCATTGTAAAAATCTAAAATTTGAAAACTTGGACGAATCTCAACTAAAAATGGTGCATCCAGGACTCATATATGGGCTGTTTAAAAAAAATGACCCCATTTCTTTTATCATTGACCATTCTCAATATGTGATGATTTAAATGGGATCTTTTTGTATCAGAATATGTACTTTGGTACATAGAACCTTGCTGCAAAATTTCACGGCATTATCTGCTACCACTAAAAAATAGCGTCCAAAAATGTATAAAAAAATGTCAGGAGTGTAACACTTTTAGTGTGACGTTTACAAAGATGCATGTACTGTGTAGTTAGAAAACAAATAATTGTACAGTAGAAAAATATATCTTATGGAAAACTTTGATATTTTAGCTAAAATTTCATGTATAATTTATGCATTTTTTTGTAATTTTGAAGACAGGACCAGATAGGTAAAATTACCATGTATCAAAAAATTAAAGGTCAATAAAACTGTTTGTGTTGTCTAAAAGTGAAATTATTTAGGTATGTAGCATACTTCTCAACAACTGACAATGGTTTAAGTATCATAGCTGAAACCAGAAGCATCAACATGTCTCTGTGAGCTTTTACATCAATCCTATATTCAATAGAACACTTGTGGAATATGTCAGGAGTGTAACATTTAAATTTACAAGGTCATAATTTTAACACAATCTTATTAATTATAATATTTTGTGTTTTAATTTAGTCAACAGTCCTGTCAAAGATCATGAGTGACAAGCATAATGATCTGATGACCGCCAGTTCTTTTGTGTGGCCAAAATATCTATGTCAGGAGTGTAATGCTTTTATCCAATTAAATACAAGCACTATTGAACTTACTTTTTAGTCAGATTTAGAAAATATGGTTGACTGAAACTGACCATCTGTTTCTTACTGAGGTATTGTAATGCAATTCTATTATATTTGTAGCATTCTATCTCCTTGTTAAAATTTATTTAAGCCGCTGATTGAAAAATAATCTATATAATCATGAGCACTTCAAAGAGTTTTTCAAAAATGATTACGACATTCTAGTTTTCACAAAGCAGAAATGATAGCTCTAAAATTACCAATCTCATGTCATATCATCAAAAGTAAAACAGACATAGGAAAGTTAGGGTGAGTCCTTCCTTCTTCAGCATCAAAAACTATACAAGTCTCCATTGAGTTGAACATTTGTTACACTCCTGACCTATTTTTGTACTTACCACCAAACAAAATATTAAAACAATGTGAATAAATAAAACAAATGTGAACTTTTCTGATGCAATAAGAAAGCAAATGAGAAGTAAATAAATTTGGTGGAATGTATTTTTTAAGGATTTTACTGCCCTAAGTTACTTGATACAGCTGCTTGCGGTCAACTTTAAGTCTTAATATCAAGCAAATTAATATTTCTCTAATAGATAATTGTTAAATTATATGCCGATGGCCTGTTTTATTCATTGGACTCCAATTTCAACACCTATTTCTGTTGAAATATTCACTTTAGTTGGTATATATATATACAAAAATATGTCGGGAGTATAACAAAATTAGGTGAAAATACATGTGTCTTTCATTTGTCATTTGTGAATAATGCAAAAATGAATAAAGCAATTTCTATGAAATTTTCAGTGAATGAATTAGTATCGTGTATGTGTCTTCAAATGTACTTTTCATATCAGTTTGGACCTTTTTTTTAAGAGAAACAGAAACTTTTGTAATGAGAAACCAAAAAATTACTTTAAAAAAATGATGAAAATACATTAAATTTTATCTCTAAATTAAAAATATTGGTTAAAAATGATCGAAAATTAATTTTTGAACTTCATTATATCAATAAATTAATAATGTACAATAATTTTTAGAATTACTTCTGTTGTAATCTTGTTGAGAAATATTGTTAAGTGTTAAAAAAATATAGATCAAAAGCCATTAATAAAATGTTGCAAATTTTTTTTCTTAATTTCTTTCACAAACCGATGATAAATTAGTAAACTTGGATTTATGTGGGTCCTTAAAATTCAATAGGACATCAATTTCTAATTACTCTAATTTTGGTCACCTATGTCACACTTTGGGGTCATTTTTTTTAAACAGCCCATATGCAGACATGATTTTCGTCCGCTTTAAAGCGGAATTCCACTTCTTCTTTTTTTCCGGGTTTTACCGTTGCGATTCCTTTTTTATAGTATATTCAATACTTCCGATTTCTGCTTTTTTGTTGTCCTCGTAAAATCAGGTCTGTATATGGTCGAATTGCAAGGATCTCTACAACTTTAGCAAAATTTCATATCGCATTTGATAATGACTTACAATCTGAGAGAGGGAAATGATACGTTAGAACTATTAATTATAATACAGTTAAAAAAAATAATTGCGGACGACTCCTTACTGAATCGTTGTTTACGTCTTTATTTCAGTTGTTACAAAGACAACAACAGCCCATTGCAGTTTTAACGCAACAACAGTATGCACTGGCTACACAACAGCAGCAACTAGGTGTGTAACAAAGTTAGGGTATCAATTATATTTTAATTTTTATTCATAATGCAGAGTTCGAACATCTTCATATAAGAAGAAAAAATATGAGTTGCTTTGCTTCAGTTTTCGCGCTAACCCACTTGCCCGAAGCCCTGGGATAAGTATAACTGGATTCGGATAAGTGAAAATTATGAAAGAATTTGTTTGAATAAATAGACAATTTTTATAAATTTGGCTTTCGGGCAAGTAGGTGAAAAAAAATTACGACAGACTGCTTTCTTTTTTCATTAAATTGTACACGACTAGAATTTACGAATCGATTATCATGACTCGCCACCTATATATGGAAGTTGCTAGTTTAATTCCTGCACATGACGTGGTGTATTCGATTCAGTATAATGCAATAAAGTTTTGTAAGTGACTAGCTACAGTTTGACTGTTTTTTTCTAGTCACTCCGGTTTCCTCTATTATGCAGTCACCTGCATTAAAAAGTCATCATTTTCTTGTTCTGTCGTAGAAAATTTCATATGAATTGAACCTCTTTAAAGAGGTCATCTGTCTTATAAGACCACTTTTTTCGTTGTCCCAAATATAACCACTTAATATAGGTCTGACATGATTTTATTGTTGAAAGAGGGATTAAACAGATCCCTTAATTCTAGATTTTGTTTTCAAGGAGAAAGGAAAATAATATGTATAGTATGTATTTCACTGAAGAATAAGTGTGTTATTAAATCAGTTGTACATACTCTCCCCATAACATCTGAAAACCCCATAAGAGGTCATATCCAGATGAACTTTCTCATATGAATACTTGAAAAGTCAACCAATCAGAGAACTCTACATTTCCAATGCAATAATAAAAAAAAATTAAAAAAAGCATGAAAGGCACTATTAAGATTTTTCCAGTTGTCTATTCATTCACGGATCATGAGTTCATCTGGACATGACCTGTAATCAGGTTCTATCAGACGTTTGGGGAAGTTGAACTGTAGTGTGTTATAACTGCTGATTGATTAAGTGTATGACCTATTAAGGTCATGTAAAGTCCACGGAAGTTACATGTACATTGAATAAGATGCAGTTCCTTGTGTATTTCAAAGAGAAATAATTAGGATGAAAAGTTTTAAGTACAGTCAAACCTAGTTATGTCAAAGGAACCTACTATCTTAGTTCAAAATTGTGCAAATATTTGAGTTAGTGGGGAAAATTAAAGACAATACTCTTACAGTCCTCGAAATGAAAATTTGAATATCTGTCAAATTCTTGAATTTATTTTACATTGTTTTTCGAAAAAGAACGGAAAAATTAACTGGTCTTAGGACTGAGAACCTATGTTCATCGTGAGGCCTACAATTAACTGGTCTTAGGACTGAGAACCTATGCTCATTGTGAGGCCTACTCTTATCAAAGAACAAAGATTTGTCAGAGACCTTTGGGATAACAAAGTTTTGACTAGTTATTTCTATTTAATTGATTTTATTGGATGTTATTATTTTTTGTGTAACCTTTTTACATTGCTTACTATTTATTTTGTAATTTTATTATTTTTTCATTTTATATTGTGTTATGTATAAAAAAAAAAAAAACATGGCATGTTATTCTTTTTATAAAAAAAAGTTGCAAGATAAAATTGCTGTTTGTTTCTAAAATATTGAAAAGACATTGAGAACATAATAAGAACTATTCCAGAAAATTACATGGACTGGGAAAGAGTGGGTAGTGTTAAGATCCTTGTAGAATACAATTTTGAGAGTCCCACTGATGCATAATGAGTCTGGGACTTGTCTAGACAAGTTGCAAGTATCTCTGTTAATGGGTCAATTTCCACCTCTTTTAATAAAAGATTGGGATTATTTTTTTTTGCATTAGTGGAAAGGTGCATCAACTTATAAAAAAATAAGCTAAAGTGTTGGGATGCTTTCGAAATGAATTTGATGAAAGTCATGTGAATTCTAGTTGTTAAAAAACCCTCCCACCCCCCATACAAGTATTTTTCTGGAATAGTCATTGTCATGTAGTCAAGCATTCTGAAGATAATTGTTAAAATATGATCAATTTATATCTATGGCAAACAGTTTTATATTGTAACCAATTGATGTTGAAAAGCATGTGCACATCTGTTAAAAAGTCATTAAATACAAACGTATATGAAGAATTATTTGAGTAAAAGGGAGGGGGAGGGGGGGTCATGTTATTGATTAGGTTGTAAATTTTATTATGGAATGACCCTGTGTCTGTGCCTTTTATTTAGTATATAAGCTAACCTAAACTAATTGTTTGGGAAACAGCTTGGTTAGAGTGAATCAGAAATTGAGATATCCAAGACATGGTCAACTATAGATTTTGGTCTATCAACTGAAATTTAAGCCCTGCTAGGAATGCTTTTATTGATATTCTGCATTTAAGAATCACAGTAGGGTCTTCTACAATGAACAAAACTCGCACCCTAAGATGAGTTTATAGGAACTATGGTTTCTCTGTACTATAGTTTCCTTCATAGATAAAACTGTCCAACACAATTTAACTGAAATGTTGTTTAAATTGACACATACAATCATATTCTTCTATTCCCTCCCTCCCCCATTGTAACTTTTTATGAACTAGTCCTTGCTTTATACAGCTGAATTTCATTGATGTATAAAATGTTATACGAGGGGTGTTTAAAATACTTTTTGTTCTGACGTTGCTATGACAACAGATGTGCACATGTGCATGTTAATTCATGGCATGGCTTATTTGGTGTGTGCTCTTTACGTAGGCTTGGGCCCTACTGCCATTACACCAACTTCCTACGTCCTGAGCGCACAGGATCCTTACGCCGTGGGCATCCCACTTGCAGGTACATATTTTTTTCTATATTTTGTTAAATAGCAGCTTCCAAGTTATTTCTATCATGTTTAACAACATTATATTATTCTTTCATCGTCAGTCTTTAATCGACCATTGTTAGTGTACCTTTACCTATTGTAAATGTAGTCAATCTTCTTTTTAAGACGTCAATTTTTCTTGTACTTGGAAGCACATGATTTAGATAAATTTAAAGAAATTTTCAGTGACAAACATTTATTATTTTACCTTTATTTTTAGTTCAGTTATTTGCATTTTTCCATTTTCAACTAACCAGTAACTATTCTGTATATTATTCTCAATTTTTTTTCTTTGCTTCTATTAAATTTAGTTTCAACTAACATGATGTTGTGTAAAAAAATATGTTGTTGCTTCTTGAATTTAAAATGGAAAGAAAGCATGTCCAAAATATATTGTAATTTTTGCGTACAGACAATATGTAAACAACACTGGTGAATGTTATATTTTCCGTGCATTATTCCATATGTAGAGAGTGATGGATAACGAAAGAGGAGCAGGGTACCGCTGACTACAAGTGCCCTAATGGTCACTGGAAAAAAATGTTGGCAGTCTCGCACAGAAAAAGTCTGGTTAATTACCTTAGCTTCATGTTATTCAAGTATACTGTCTGAAGGGTTTAGTAGATGGCTTTTAGGCCCCCCCCCAATGAAATTAAATTCTGAGTAATTACATGTATCTGCACATGAAATCACATTGTATGGTGGACATGGTATTTCCAGCAAGTCTCTAGTATGGGTTATAACGTAGAAATTTTATTTTGGTAGGACCTACTGTTTTACACCCCCAGTATTATGGAGTACAGGCACCCTGGGGGATTTACCCCACCAATTTAATACAACAGCAGGGACAGCAAACACCCCAGGGCCTGTCCTCTCAACAACAGCAACAGCAGATCATCAGAAGCCAGTCTGGTCGACCTTTGACCCCATCACAGCAGAATGACAATGTGTCGTCCCAGCCTCTTACTCCCCAAGTTCCTAGTAAGTATGAAATTAGACTTAATATGAAACATTTCATAGCATAGAGAATTTGCCGAATCTGGACTAAAGGACAGTAACTCCTTTGTTTATAATTAAGATTATAAAGTTGTCGCTTTAGGCCATAAAAAGTTAATTTCTTGGTTCTCAGGCCCGCCCACATGTGGAAATTCGTCGCCGCATTGCCGATGTTATTGCAAAAATAGTAATAAAATAAAATTTAAAAAAATGCGGTAGAGCTGTCCGTACGGAAAAAACAACCGCATCCGTTTTTTCTCTTATATCGCGTGGTCGTTGAAACGCTTTAAAACGCATCATGCTTAAATGAGATTTAAAGCATCGTTATGACAATGTATAAATAAAAAACGTGTTTCCGTTTGACATTTAGACAAAATGTCAAACGTTTCTGTGCAAATTCGGCACAAATGTTTGCCAGTTTTACCAGGGAACATAATAGGGGGCTTCTCCGAAGCTTGTACCTTATTGGAATTGTTTACGGAGATAAAAAAAAAAAATGGTACGTTGGGACCAGCAGATTAGGGCCTGAGAACCAAGTAATTAATTTTGCATGGCCTTAGGTAAATTTTTTATGAAAATAATCTTATCCATGTTAAAATGTCACAAATTTTGGCTTAAACGAATAATTTCAATTTTAGAAGGTTAAACTGGAAGCAATATGAAATATATGTATCTCATAGCACCATCCATTAATCTTCATCTTGGCAGTTGCTTTGTCTATATTGGCAAATAGCATGAGTACAGGCCCCGATGCCACAAATTTTTTCTTTGCTGAGCAAACTTTGTTTGCCCAAATCTGTGTTCTCAGCCAATCAAATTTGAGTATTTCCTTATTTGAGAATATTCTCAGACTTAAGTAAATTCTCAAGTTTTGTGGTGCCGGGGCCAGAGCTTCCAATATTTTTCAAGTGTAGTGTACCAGTACTTCATTATTTACATGCTGTACTTTTTATTAAAATTTGAAGAATTTTCATGAATATCATATACAACACTTAAAAATCAAGAGGTACCAAAGACGATTTTAGGTGAGTAAAAGTACCTAGTACTGCCACTTATTGAAAGGCCTGTGAGTTGCAAATTAATTTTATGGCCTTTGACTTCAGGGTCAGAACTGGGTTTCACAAACCTTACTTAAATTTAAGTGTCAATTAAAACTTATTTGAAACTTTTACTTGAAATGTACATAGAATTAATTTACACATAAGGTTTAATTGGGGCTTAAATTTAATTGATGTTTGTGCAACCCAGTCCTGCTGGATGACAATGCGCATGTGCAAAGCATAATATGTTCAGAATTTTATCACCGCATTGTTTATATGTGGTATTAGAATCTGATCATATGAAAGCTGTACAACAACTGTAGGTGTTGCCATACAGTAGTAACTAAACATTGTAGACATATCATGATCATATGGTAGTTGGATTTACAACTACCTATGTAATCAGTGCCTTTCACCACTGAAGTTGTGAGTTCGAATCTGGGTCAGGGCGAGGTGTACAACATTATGTGATATACTTTGTCAATGACTTGCGACAGGTCGGTGGTTTATCTCCGGGTACTCCGGTTTCCTCCTCCAATAAAACTGATCACGATATAACTGAAAT
Source organism: Gigantidas platifrons (assembly GCA_002080005.1). Lineage (NCBI taxonomy): Eukaryota > Metazoa > Mollusca > Bivalvia > Mytilida > Modiolidae > Gigantidas > Gigantidas platifrons. The sequence continues at coordinate 218,034 of MJUT01042540.1, read as the reverse complement.
ATTGTGGAAAGTGGCGTTAAGCACCCTAACCCTATACATAATGTTGAATTGTTTACAGTATCACAGTACCAGATCCTTGCTCCAGCTTATTATGACCAGAATGGACAGTTAGTAATGGGTAATCCTAGAGGTCTGGGCACTCCTGTTCGACTGGTACCTCCAGCTCCTGTTCTAGTCAGTGCCTCCGGCAACCAGCAAGGTATGTATGTATTGACTGTTGCAGCTTGCAGGACAGAAACATTCAAGCTGTCTCTTGACTTGCTGTGAAATCATAATTAATCGTGGGGCTCTAATTTTCGTGGATTTTGTGGTACATTTAAACCACGGAAACAAAAATCCACGAAATACAATTTTCCCATTAATTATTGACTAATGTTTGAAACCACAAATTCAAGAAACCAGGGATAAATGCATTTTGTAGAAACCACAAAAATTAGTGCCAACAAAAAAAGTACTTTCACAGTATTATGTAATATTTAAGAAATAAATCATGGAAGCCAGAATGTGTTGGCAGTTTTAACATGGATTGGCGGATATTAGTATTTTATCCCGAGTCAGAAACGAGGGATAAAATTTACTAATATCCACCACTCCATGTTAAAACTCAAAACACATTCTGGCTTCCATGATTTATTTAGATTCTGATATGTCTAAGAGTACAAATACGGTAGTATACTTTGATTGGAAGACGGTAATTTATACATACGCTTGCAGAAAATGTCACATACAATTTATGTAACACGAATAATACTGTGTCCTCTCGGCATTATTCGGGTCACATTTTATGCTGCCAATGGAAACATCAGCGCATGTGCTAATGAGATAATACGAAGAAATAATTCTGGTTTTTTTTTAACAAAGGGAAAGAGTGAGGTCATGTTAGAATTGAATATAAGCTATAGTTATAGAATAAGATGTCTATTGTGATTAGTCTGTGTATATTGTGTACTACATGCAGCTATTTCTCTCTACTTCACGTAAGTTCATTTGTAGGAGCCATGATGGTTGAGTGGTTTGAGACCAATAATTACTAATGTTATATGGCAGTCTTTGAAATTAGACTTTCGAATTTACTGGCCCGAAAACTTCAAAATTAAAATATTTATATAGATTCTATTGAAAAAATTTGGCAAAAGTCACTGGTCCGAATCAATTTTCACTGGCCGTGGGCCACCGGACCACTGCTGGAGTCGATGACTGATATGGGTTAGAATAGAATCCTGCTCGCCTCAAGGTGTAGTTGACTTTTTGGACCTTAATAAAGAATTATGTTTGGTAGTTATTGTCCTTGAAATGAAAATTTGAATCGACTGGTCCGAATCAAATTCTTGAATTTATTTTTTTATAGTTCTTAAAAAACTGGAAAATGTACTGGTCTTAGGCCAAAGGACTGGTGCTCATAGTGAGGACTAAGTTACTCATGCTTTGTGAATTTCTATGAGAATTCCGGTTTCCTCTACCACTTTTCCTGGAGGCTGTGACACCGAAGAAAAATGACAAAGACTGGCTTAAAGGGGTTTTGAATTGTATGTGTATACACAATATTCCTGTAGGCGAACTTGGTACAGGGTTTATGAAATTACAAATGGGCACTGTGCGAAATTACAGCAAAGCGTAAGCAGGCCCGAACACCCATTTCCTTAAAGGAAAAGACCAGTCAGTTGAAAAGTTGTTTTAATTCAATTAATTATAACTTGTTATTCGTAAATAACTTATTAGGCCTAAATTAAAATATTGTTTGTTTCCCCTTTGCGACCGACTCTCCGAAATCTGCGCGACTGAAAAAATTTTACAGCCCGTTCCGTGATTATTATTTTTTTGCAATTTCCGGAATTTTTTCGTGTCCGATTCCGGCATTGGATTCATATTATGTAATACTCTTCCGGAGCGTACCGTGAGTCATCATTACTAAAAAACCTAGAGTCCCGGCTGTTCCGAATATTCGTAGAAGCATTTCTGAGTTTGAAGCTACGTTATGTGAAATTGTATTACCTGTTTATAACACATGTATACAGTGGGAAACCAATTCCCAAAAGAAACCCCTTAAAATAATAAAAAAAAGAAATATGTTTTCTCTTGAAAGTCAAATAAAAACTGTTCAGTCTTCAATCTTTTCATTGATATGGCCCAACTGTTGCCAACATACAAAGATATCAGTTTCTGACAATGGATAAATTTTCCAACAAGATCCCACAAGCCTGTGACAAGGGACAGCATCAATTACATTCTTTGATTACAATTGCACAGATAATATGACAATAAACAAAGATATTGGGTGTCTAGAAATCAGTTTGTCTGTCTGCCTGCAGAATCATGCTTGATATAAAAAAAAATTCACCTACCTACCGACCCAGATCTTTCAGGCTAGGGTCGGAAAGGGGAAACAAACATATTTTTAAGGCTGGCCT
>MJUT01042540.1:173764-205348 GCA_002080005.1 Gigantidas platifrons | reverse complement strand
GGGTCTGCGGGTATACCTGCTCCACGCAAGTTTCAACAGCAGTGGTCAACTGATACAAAATACAAGGAGTGGCTGTAGTACGATGCTAACAAACAAAATATGACCTGTTCTTTTTGTATTAAAACTAATTTAAAAAAATCCCTTTGCGACCGGTTGCACGAATTGTAGAACATCTTATTACCATCACTTTGTGTCTGTCTTTTGATTTACTATTAATTTAAAATTCAAATTCAAACTCGTTCATTGACACAAACTCATCAACAAGATATGGTTATATCCCAATTACACAAGATGTATTAACATCACGTGGTGTCCGTTGTCTTTTGACATTGACCCCTAACTTCCAGATTTGGCCCCCTGTCAAATGTTGCCTGGGCCAACATGACCCCCTGTGACCAATTTCTAGATTGAACACTGAATTAGTATAAAACATCAAATATTGGCAACTTTTAATAATAATAAAAAAAAAAACAATTCTAACAACCTATATCCCTTTAAACAAGTTTAACTTGATGAAATGTTACTCATTTATTACATATTTTGTAGTGCAAGCTTGTCTAAAGAGGTCACAGGAAGAAGTCGTTTACTAGAGGACTTCAGAAATAATAGGATCCCCAATCTTCAACTGAAAGATCTCACAAACCATGTTGTAGAATTCTCACAAGATCAGCATGGCTCAAGGTACGTTAATAAACATCAATTTTAATACAAACTATAGTCTGTTTGCCTGCTATTAATGTCTAGAAGCAAATTCCTGAAAATCCAGTTTTCAAATAACATTTTTTTCCCTAAATGAATGTTAATATGTGATATATTCGAACTCTGACAATCAATTATTAAAAAAATTATCCATTACAGTGAAAGAAACTACCGCTCGCCAAAAGCAAGAAGAGAACAAATTCGGCGAGTACGTTTGTGTAAGAACTCGACAATCTGGTGACCGAACATCGTGAGTCGAGTTCTGATTATTTTGCACTCGCCCCTGTCAACCAGCCTGACGAAGTAGTTTCTCAGTCAATGATTCCGTAAAATTTTTCATTCAACAATAAAAGATGTGAAGAAATCCTTCAAAATCGTTGATAGGAATAGCGAATGTTTCACGTCTGCCATATTGATTTCTTTTATTGATAGAAAACGCTAAAAGATGGCGTCCTTTTCCGAACCGGGATCAAATAAAATTAATATATACCTCCCAAAGTTCAATGCAAGCGATTCAGATTATCTTAAATACCGATTCGGTAGAGTAAAACTTGATGATAGCAAATAAAATTGCACTTGGGTGGGCATGGTAAAAGGGTAAATGTTTTAAAAATCGTAATTTTTGAGTTGGGGTCGGATTTTGCAGCAATTCCAGTCGTTATATTATGCTCCCGCTGGTCGCTACATTACCTCGAGTAGCGACAGTGGATAGAGGGCGCTGAATTATTCGAGTTAGAGACATGATTGAATTAAATACATACTGCAATCGAGTTCATGAGTTATGATGTTAATTGAAAAAGTAACTGATTTGTATGCAGAATGAATAAAGATGCTATAAATCTTTGTTGTTATTTCTCATGTAAAATATTTGCATTGGATCATTGGTGAGTAGAAATATCTACCCACTGGCCAAACTTGGCGAGTACAATTTTAAAGCAACTAGCCAAAATGGTGAGTGTTTGAAAAAAAATGGTTTCCTACACTGCATTAGGTCTCTTATCTTCTTAATTATATTTTCTGAAGTGTAAAAATAAACATAAAGCTACCATAGAGCATGTGGGTTTCATTAAGATACAAACCCAAATTGTCTGAACTTGGATATTCTTATGGCACAAAACTGTACTAATTTTCATTGTTGTTTTTTTTTTTCAGGTTTATTCAACAGAAACTTGAAAGAGCTACATCCCAAGAAAAAGCAATGGTCTTTAGTGAGATCCTTGCTGCTGCATACAGTTTAATGACGGACGTGTTTGGTAATTATGTAATACAGAAGTTTTTTGAGTTTGGTGACAATGAACAGAGGCAGACATTGGCTCAAAGATTACGAGGTCACGTTTTACCTCTGGCTTTGCAGATGTATGGTTGCCGAGTGATACAGAAAGCGCTGGAGACCATACCCAAAGACTTGCAAGTGGAAATCGTGAAGGAGCTTGATGGACACGTTCTAAAATGTGTTAAAGATCAGAATGGTAACCATGTTGTACAGAAATGTATAGAGTGTGTGAAGCCAGTACACTTACAGTTCATCATTGATGCTTTTAAAGGGCAGGTGAGTAGTGGTTATGCTGTGAATTAGTATTATTTATTTATATTGCATAAATTTCTCTTTATTTGGTCAACATTGTTTATCGCAATAATTATGCAACAGTACATCCAAGATATACTTGATTATCTTAAAGTAATGTCATCTGTCACTTTGATTTTTATGCTTGGAAATAGCTTTTCTTTATTTACACATTTCACATTAAATTTCATTCATTAAATTACCACATCTATGGTTTAATGGTTAATGTAGTCACCTCAAGTATGGTAGATCGTGTATTCAAACCCTTATTGGGTTAGACCAAAGACTATAAAATTGGTATTTGTTGCTTCTCTGCTAAAGACTGTGCATTAAGGAGAAAAAGCAAAGACGGGTTGGCTTGGAATCACGATAATATGTCCGAGTGGGGGCACATGTCTATCTGTGAACTGTTGTTTCAGGGAGCTAGCACTATAAAAATCCAACTAAGCATATTGGTATATGAAGCAGACCTCATCATCATATTGAAAATTAACTTGTTCTTGCCATGATATGGCTTAAAAATTACCAAGTTGGCATTAAACAACACTCACTCACTTGTTATTTAATTGAACCAATGAAAACCCTGAAATATTCATTCAATAAAAATAAATTCACAGTATATTAGAAAGCATGTAAAAGATTTTTGTTGTAAAACATGTTCGACATAAATGATTTTACATAAAAGTTGGTCTGAAACGTAAGTTGAGGAAACCGAGGATTTCAAATACAATTCCTTTAAGCAAGAGAATATTGATAATAATTGTATTATATGTTGTCATTTTCAGGTGCTAGCATTATCAACGCATCCCTATGGATGTCGAGTGATACAAAGAATATTAGAACACTGCATATCTGAACAGACCAAACCAATTCTTGATGAGTTGCATCAGCACACGGATAGACTTGTACAGGACCAATATGGAAACTATGTCATTCAGCACGTGCTGGAACACGGTGCTCCCGAGGATAAGAGTATAATAGTTAGTGAGTTGCGGGGAAAGGTTGTTCCTCTTAGCCAACATAAATTTGCCAGGTTAGTTGAGTACTGCACATGTGAGGCTGTAAAAAGTATTTACCTCTGGTTACATAGATAGATATGTAGGAAAAAAGACTAATTTTTCCTAATATTTAACTCGCCTAACACAAAGGGTTAAGTGAGCTTTTGGGATCACTTTGTTTGTCGTCCATCCTTCGTCATCGTAACCTTTTTGGAGAAAGAAATTCCCACTATAACGGCTGTATTTGCAGTCAAATGAGCTCAAATTTCCAGTGTATTTGCATGACCATGAGTTGTCCAACATAGTGGATTTTTCAGTTCAACTTTTTCATCCCCACAATTTAAACTGATTATGCAAATTATGATTCTTTTGATATAAAATAAAAATCACTTTAAAATCTCCTACTCTGAAAACATTTGTCCAAATCACACCTAATTTGGTTGTTTCGAATCATTTCCATTCCGTCAAAATTTTGTTATTTTCGTCTGCCAATTCACGTGATTTCGATGGAACTGCTGGCCCTGAGCTTCCGGTGTCCATGTACACAACAAAAACTCCAATCGATATGTGCCGTTTTAACGTTCGATTCTCAAGTTAAAAATATCTTAACATTTTCTGTAAAAGACAGATATCAATTAAATTATTTTATTTGTATCAAAGACTTCAACGCAGAGACAAATAATTCTTTAAAATTAAATTTGTTTTCTTTCTTTATTTGCGGCTGTCGGCATCATGAAAGGAAAACGATCTGCCTTTATGTATATATTTCTTATATAAGACAGATAGTGGGGTACCGAACACCAGTATTTATTCAGCGGTTTCCTTGGCGTCTCCATATTACAATTACTTATAATCTACTGCATCTACGACTATGATATGCTGACGTTGTCACAGTATAACAACCGAATTAGATTGGAATGGTCTGTAAATTGAAAACTGTGTTTGACAGACTTTTCTTACACAGAGGATAAAGTAGTTCTCAATTTTCATGGGAAAAGATTTTTCTGTCTTACAAAATGAGGGCAAAAATCAACGTAACGTTGTAGCGAGACTCGATAATTAATATTTAAATCGGGTACATATATATATACCCTAAGCACACATGAATTGCACGGGTGTCACATGCAGGTAGTAGGTACCCTTGAAATAAGGAAAGAGAATTACCGTAATTGTTCTTACAACGAAAAGAAATACATTTACAATTTGAAGTGTTTGTGATTTGGTGTTTCTTTCGTATTGTGTATTATTTCATTGATGGTTGTGATGCGGTCGACTTCGAATATACACACTAGAAAAAAAAATTGGGGAAGAGGTCTAAGAAAAATAATCAAACACCGATGACACGTCAAGATCGAGACCTGTCACCGGTGTTAGATTCTATTAATCCTTTATCCAAGATGGCCACTCTTCCTAAAAATAGAAATTAAATTTTGTTGTTGACAAATTTTAAAAAAAATGTTGCTACAACTGTATAATTTATATCTTTCAGCAATGTTGTAGAGAAATGTGTATCACATTCATCACGAGGAGAGAAAGCCATGTTGATAGAGGAAGTGTGTTCTATGAACGACGGGTTAGTACAAATGGTTGTATTAGTTACTGTGAAATTACTTCCTTAATTATTATTAGTACCAAACTATGATATTGAGTGTGACGAAAGAAAAGCTATGTTACATGCAAAATTAACACAAATAAGATGAAAACTGCCTTTCGTGATACAGATAGTAGAAATCGTCCAATACGGGACAATGTCGGTCAATACTTATTTTTTTCTCGTATTGACCGACTTTGATCCGGCCAATATCGGTGTACTGGATTCTGTCTTGATTTTTCATATGTATCAACAATAAAATAGAGATGCCCTGTGACTCGTGTGATAGACAAAATGCAAAGGAAACAAAAGAAAATAAACAAATGAACTTGTTTCATCTCGAGAGTAGCTGTAATAAAACCAGGAAGTAATTGAAAAATCATTGTTCATGCTAAAAAAATTCAAACCCGTTATTGTTATGAATTTAATAAAATGTTGAACTTTTTGAAGCAAAAGGATAAAAACATAATGATAAGACAATATTTTATGGTTAATTCATAAATATATTATTACGTGATGATTTGCCTATTGGCCTATTTATTAGTCCTTGGGTAGCTGTATTGGCCTTTGCCTCTGGCTGATACAGCTACCCTTGGACTAATAACTAGGCCAATACACAAATCATCACATAATAAAATATAAACTCAGAATGGTATTACTCAAAATATATTTGGTATTATTTCAGTCCACACAGTGCCTTGTATGCAATGATGAAAGACCAGTTTGCTAACTATGTTGTACAGAAGATGATAGACGTGGCCGAGCCACAACAGAGAAAGATACTCATGCACAAGATCAGACCACATATTTCTACACTGAGAAAATACACCTATGGCAAGCATATCTTGGCTAAATTGGAGAAATTTTTTATGAAGAACAACTCTGATCTTGGACCCATTGGCATGCCACCAAATGGTACCCTCCCATGACTATCTGTAGCTCCTGATACTGGTCAATGGGATTGGACAGTAGATTGAAATCTTTTTTGATCTTCTTTAAAGTTATGCTTTAAGGAACTATTGATATTGAGAGAGCATTTTTTTTATGATTGTGGAAAATCAAGATGCCTCTTTTTTTTTTTTTTTAGTTTCTTTGTTTTATTATCAACTTTTTTTGTCTTCTTTTTGTCTTCTTTTTTTTTTTGTTGATTTCTTTTAAATTTTGTTGTTGCTTTTTTGTTGACGATATTTTTTCCTTTATTTGCATTTAAGTTTTCAAGTTTTGTTTATAACGTCTATAAAAACGATTATGGTTTTTTAGCATTTATGTTTGTGTAGAAATGATTTTTATTTTTCGGAAGAATGGCAACAAAATTCTTCTAGATTTGCATGTTTATTTGATGATTCTGTCTTCAGTGTACTACTAGTTACTATATAATGGAGAAGAAGGTGTATTTTATAGTGAAACTGGTCCTCGTATATATGTTACTTATCATAAAGTAAGTCCGACCAAACAAATTTAGTAACTTGGTTTTCTGACTGCCTTTTCTGTGGGAAAAAAGATTAGGGTGAACAGCATTTCTTTTTTCATTTTATTGAGGAAGGAAAAATTATGTGAGGGGTGAATGGTCTTTTTTTTCTCGTGGTTTGAAACATCATTAATTGTTTACGATTCTAATATAACTAATTATTATCGACAGCACCATTTTTATGTTCCAATGAGTACAAGTTATTTCTCTTTTAACGAGATCTGCTTTATTATGAATTTGAATGCAGCAATATTTTCAGAAGTAAGGAAATATAGCATCAACATTTTTTGTATATACATGTATTGACTTGCCAATAAAATTGGTAATGCAGTCTAAAATAAACATGCATGTTGACCTGAGAACCAAGTAATTAAGTTTTCTTGGCCTAAGTAGAGTGTTAAGTCTTTAAATGACAACCTAAAATCTGACAATCAGCAAATAAACATGTTGGCTTCTGTTGTTATAACTTCAATCAATGAATGAAATTGTGTTGACAGTTCTAAAGTTTGATAATGGTAATAGTAGTTTGGCAATAACAAGGAAAAGACAACCTTTTGGTTTGCCAATAACAAAGGAAAGACAACTCTTAAAAGAAAGTTCTAATCGTAAAACATATAGTAGTTTGCCAATAACAAAGGAAAGACAACTCATACTAAAGAAAGTTCTAATTGTAAAACATATCATGTATTGATAAAATCAAGGAGTAAAATATTAATTATATAATTATTATGTTTTGTAATAGAATAGATGTTTGTACATGTAAAACGATAAAAAATTGAATTTATCAATGAAATATAGAGAAAACAGTTTATTATTAATTATACTGACGATTTGTTTTTCGTAGCCATTAAATCTATTTTTAATATAATATTTCCAGTCCTTGCTACAAAAGATAATGTTTTATTTCAGGTCAGCAAGATATAATCTGATTTTGTTATGTTGAAAAAGACTTGTCAGTGGTACGGGTGTTTCTGCTTTATATCATAATGTAAAATCTATTATTTTTAGGTTGTGGAATGATAATATGCTCTGTTCACAAAATTTTAATAATTGAAGAAAATTGGGTCGTATCAAACTCTTCCTTAGGAAGCCATTTGAAAACTTGTACAAATATTCTGCTGTTTTTCATTATTATTCAAGATTCTATGTGGAATTTACAATTTCTACAAGATGTAATATAATTTATCAGAGGTGTAATACTCATTTACATTATGTCAACTTTAATCAGAAAATTTATCTCTAGGTAAAAAATTCTGTTTCATATATATTCAGATATGCAGAAGCAAAACCATTTAATTCAATATTTTCTGTTTTAGTTAAGAATGATAGGAAAAAATGCATGGTTGTTGCGAATTTACAGTTTTTTCTTAAGCGTCGTGTAAATTTCTGTGAAATTGGAGGAAATGGCTCCTTTCAAAAAACATGTTTTTAATTGAGGATTTTACCTGTTCTTTCATAAGGATATGTAGAAATACATTGTGTATATATTAGAGAAAATATTCTGTTTGATGTAATATTCTATTAGAAATTTTTTTAATGTGATTTCTCACAAACGGTCTCGTTATAAATTGTTAATGAATCACTAGAGTTGGCAGACCCTATCGGATTCAGACTTGTACACTTTCAGGACCCTGAATGTTCTTGTCTAATATATTGTAGCTATTTAAACATAGATTTGTCCTTGTTTGGTGTGCTTGAACGTGATTTTTTAGGGTACTTAAAGATTCTCATTGTTTTTGGGAAACTTCGAAGTGGCTCCTTGGATTCAGATTTGCACACTTTCAGGACCCTGAATGTTCTCCTCTAATATCTTTTAATTTTGGGAAACTTCGAAATGGCTCCACCACCAATGCTAGTCTCCAGAATATTGCCGAACAAATTCCTGAAAGTGGCATCGAGCATACAGTGAATCGATCATATAAATTGTTGTAAATATAGAATTCAAAAATTAACAGAAAATTAATTATGCTGTCATGATCACAATTTAATATGGAGGTTATCTGCCATTTATATTTTATTACAAAATCATCATTTTCTGCTCAAAACTTGTGGGTCTGCTGACTCTGTGTACATGCCATAGTTCATATACGTATCATGGCTTGTTATGCTAGTCTTAATCTCAACACATTTATCAAATAATTGAATATATATTGTCATTTTTAAATAACTTCTGTTCTTCACCTGGTTTAATATTAAAGTGTAAAATTGGGATATTTCGTTTGTCTTGATTGGTGGGAAGGGGTTCAGATTTAAGAAACACTATGCAAGAACTAATTATTTTCGTCTACAATTGCCATGGAAACAAAAATGAAAGAAAAATTAAATTAGTCTATTTGATGCAGGAACATTTCTTGAAATTATTTCTATCCAAAATTGGAGGAGATAAATTGCAAGAAGTAAAAATAAAACTGGTTTCATCATTGTAATAGAGAATTGAAATGCCCTTGTTCTTCTACACAAGATAACTTCATCTTTCTGTCAGATGGGCTGGAATAGCTATATATTTAAATTACTACAATTGCCTATTGCAATAATATTATACTAAAGTACGGGTATATAATATAATTGTTTAACTGACTGCCACAATATAACTGAAATATTGTCCAAAGTGGTGTTGAACACCATTGCCCTAACCCTATAACTGTTTAATGGTTTTTAAGCAGAGTCCAGTATTGCACACTATTAATTAGATAAAACAGGTTTCAAGAACTGGAAGTTATTTTTAAATGATATTTTTAGAGTACTCATTCTGTAGATAGATAACCTTATGTACACAGTGTTAAAATTTTTCAAAGAAATGGTATACAATACTTTTATGTAAAAATATTACTTTCTATTAGAGGCACTGTATAAATGGGTATATACTGTACAAAATTTTTGTATCAAGAAAACAAAAAACGAAGTCTTTCAGTTGTGAATTTTTTTTTGTAGGTATGTAAATAATTTAAACAGAAATATCGTGTAAATTCTAGTTAACAAAACTGTATTATAAAAAGTCAAGATTACATGTACATTATTGAATTATTTTTTTTTGTGTAAAAAAAAATAACATGAAAGATGAAATTTCTTGTTAAAGTGCAATGTTTCAATGTAAATATATACCATTTAATTTTCCATAAAAGCAGCATTCATTCCAGATTGCAGTTTGAAAAGTTTGGGTATTTTTTTCTCAAAACGGATTTCATGGAATGGTAATAAAAACGGAAATTTCCATCCCATTTAAAATGTACATAATTTCCTTTTAGATGAAATATACATAGAAAACTTATCAATTATTGTCAAAATTTTTGCATTGATACTTACATTCCTAAATTATAAAAGATGTGGTCATTGATGGTTAAATACATACTCTCAGTTTGTCAGTGACTTGATACATGTCAGTGGTTTTCTCCAGGTACTTTGGTTTCCTCCACCAATAATACTGACCACCACGATATAGCTGAAATAGTGTTGAAAGTGACGTTAAACACCATAGCCCTAACCCTACTTCTGTAAAAAAAAAAAAAAAAAGATTAAACGAAGTTTGGAAGTCATAAAAAATCCATATAATTTCTAAAAAGACTTCCATTTTTTCACCAATTTCCATCAAATCTGGTTTGGGAAAAACTAATCTAAACATTATCATTGATTGCAACTTTTTCCTCAAATATTTTTCTTTGAAAGAAAATATTAATTTATCAAATGTACAAAAAAAATATGTAAAGAAGTGTACAAGATTGTATAAATTTCACAATTTTCCTTGTAAATATGAAAAAAGTGCCTAACATAAATAATTATTCTCATTGTGAAGAAATTTTCTCTGTATTTACATTTTGTATGTTCATAAATAACTGTAAAATAGAATGGGTTCTCAATCAACAATGGCATATGTAAAATAAATCTTTCTTATAAGGGCCTGTATCATTTTTACGTAACTTTTTTTTCTTCCATTGTCACTAGCAACATGTATAATAGATATAAAGTATTGTAAACAGAGTGTTTGTACAGAACAGATTTGAATTGGTGCTATCGGGGTTTTGTCCCCTTTTAAATAAGTCTCAACTGTATGATGCACTGCAAAAAAAATTTCCCCTGACTATAGAAATTATTCAGAAGATATATGAGAGGTTTTATGCAGTATTTAGTGGTAAAATAATATTTTTTTTATGAAAACAATTCAAACTAATTTAAGAGGAAGAATATGAATATACATCCTAATGTAAAAAAAAATTAACTTTTTTTTCTGACAATGTAGAAGTTACAGTAGATATGTTGTGCAGTATTTAGTGATAGTTNNTTTTTTTTTTTTTTTTTTTTTTTTTTTTTTTTTTGGAAGAAGAAAAAAAACTGAATAAATTTATGATTTTTGAAAACAATTCAAGCTCATTTAACAAGAGGAAAAATACGAGTACACGTCCTTATATGAAAATAGTAATATTTAAAAATGAGCTGTTACAATTTTTTAAAAGCACATAAAACGTAAACGGCCGTATATTACCCGGATTAGTGCATTAAATGCACCCCTTTTTGCTCCCAAAATCTCTGGAGAGAAAAAACCTAGTCCGGGTATATAATCAGCATAAACTTTGAACCTGTCTTTAAGGGTAAATTTCTGCAGATAATACGAGGCCTTTTACGGTCATTAATAAATGTCTTGCAGAACCTGTATATGCACTATGTACTAGTCTGTTGAGTTTCAGGGCAAGACAAACTTCAACCCACCGGTATTTGTTGAAATGACGTCATAGTTTTCTTTAACATCCATCCTTAAAGTGGAATTAAGAAATTGTGCATTGCCTAAATTACTAATCGTTTTGAATAGGTTGGTATTTATTGAAACATCATTTCAATACACTTGACTGAAAATATAGAATATTATTTAGTTGGGGGGGGGGGGGGGNAAATGTTTATCTTTGTGATTAACGTGAGTTCTGAAAATTTGTTTCACATTGTCATAACTATAGATTTCTATTAAAACTACTTCATCATAGTATTTAGTTTAAAAAAATGTTTATCTTTGAAAAACATGAGTTCAGAAAAATTTGTTGCAGATTGTCGTAACTAGGGATTTAAATTAAAACTATTTCATCATTTCAACACTATTGTACAGAAATAAATGTAGGTACAGTTTGGTCATCATCAAAGCATTCCTCTGTAGCATAAAAACAAATGAGTTGTGTGTGTACATCATATTTTTTCTGAACAATTTTTGTTTGTTTGCTTTCTTTGAACTTGTAACAAAGCTGTATTTTAATCAAGACCTCATTTGTACAATAGAGATCATATCAAACAAACAATGTAGGACCACGACTGTATTATATAACAAATATAGGAAATATATTTTGAAAAGTTTGTACAAATTTTGTAAGTAGTTCAATTTGTATATTTAGTTTCCCCTTCCATTTAAGTCAAATCATCGGGTCGTCTGCTCGTAAAACTTTCTTGAACACAAATTTTGTGCTCAATACTCGAAAACAACCAATCTGAATTCTACATAGATGGAAGTTTTTCTCTTGTCAGCGGATTTCCACTTATTTGACCAAAGTATAAAGTAATAAAGTATTTCAATCTTGGTCCAAACTGCAAGAAAATGAAGAGATGGGCTCACTTAATAGAGGATTTTCTCTTTATTGATCATTGAGCACTCATCTTCTGAATCTATATCCAATAAATTTATTTCTGATTGGAGGATTTTGGAGTAAAAACATGAAAATTGTACTCGGAAAGTTTTACGCCCTTAAGGCCTGTTAGTGCTCGAGAATGAGAGTTTTGTTTGAGTGATATTTTATATCTTAAACATGTGTTATTTTTCCCCCAAGCTATTATTTTTTTACACTATTGTTTAAGTAAAAGATATGTGCAGAATTTGTCCCACTCCTCTAGAAAAATGAAAGGCAACAGACACTTCTTGATTTAATACTTAGAATTTATCAGATTTTATTTGAAAGACGTGAGAAATAAGAGAGATTTACCACTTTGTAATAGATGATGATATCTAAAGATAATCAAATTTATAAAGGTGTACTATTAACCCATTGAAGATTGTGATTTTGAGATGAAACCTCTTCAGAAGCAGTTAAAATATATACATTAGAAGAATATCTGATGTATTGTTGGAGAGAGGAAGTTCTCTGGCGTTGGAGTTTTATTATTTTGTTCAGGGATGATGCCATCCTGTTTATATATTATTATAATTAAATTGGTTGCATGGTTACCAATTTTAAGGGTATGTGTTTTTTTTAATGTTGTTTATATTTATTCATGTTTGGTACTCTGCATATCTGATAGTAGCTTCTTAAATCGGTAGTCGGACAGACGGACGTTTGGTTTGGTTAAAATCAAAAGCGAGGGATTGTCATGGTAACAATACAACCGTAGTTGGATTATACTAACCTATGCAATTGATGTCAATCACCTGAAAGTTCCTTCCCCTGACGAGGTGCACTTGTACAACTTTGTGTATTGAAAGTTTGATAGTGGCAAGGGGCAGGTCAGTGGTTTCCCCCTACCCACGGTATTTGAAAGACTTTAGATGTAGCAAATGTTTACCCTAAATTATCGGAACTTTTGGGGGGGGGGGGGGGTTTCCTTTCATCTCTACAAGTGATATTGTCAATATCAACAAACTGACTGATACTGAAAATTATCAATCAGTGTGACGTCACACATGTTGTGACGTAACTGATAAAAACAATGACATCAGCTTTGATTGTCTGGACCTTCAATACTGCCGTTTTTCCTGATGTAAAGGGGAAGACATAACCATTATTTTTGTCATTTAATCACTCGGGGATTTACATATGTGAAATCCAAACAATGTTTAGGTGTTGAATCGTGCAAAAAACTTGGAACACTAGGTGTAATGATTTCGTAACTGGGCACAAATGCAAATATAATATCTATACAAGAGAAGCTACTATGATGCATGCAGATGTATATTTTTTCTCATCAACCCCCTTCACACTCATATAATCTTGTTCATCTAGATATGTAAAGTAAAACTTATGGGTCCAATAACTGAGGCTGTATATGGAGTGTTTCTTATATATTGTACAGTAGAAGTGTAGAATTTAGTTTGTATAGATTTTGTTCATTTGCATCCATTTTTCTGCTTATAAACATTATTTTCATCGAGTTGGGATTTTCATCAAGGAGGGATTTGGGGATTTTTTGGGCGGAGATTTATAGGACCCGTTGAACCTTTTTATCACAAACTCTGATGTAATTTGTTGGCTACATTTGCCCAAAATAACATAAATAATTGAAAATGCAAACTAAATTAGTTGGTCACTTTGACTCCAGTCCGACTATGATTTTTTTTGGCGGTTAAATTGGAATGAATAAAGCAGGTTGTTTTGAATATATATATATATGAAATTTTTCAACAAAGGAGCAAAAAGGAGTCAAAATATCAATATCTTGCCATTGTTCATAATATTCAGGGTATAAATTTGATTGATTGAGAGTACTAAATTGGTATTTAATTTTAATATTAAAACATTTCTCAAAATAACTGGGTATAATTTTTCAAAAATTTTCATCTTTTTGCTTGCCAGGGTAGCTAAACCATGTAATGTACAGTCTAAACTGGCCATCTCAAACTCTTTCAGTGTCGTTTCCGTAGATGACTCCTGGCAAAACATTTTGTTATTTTGTAGGACTTTTAATAAGGTTAAGTTGTCTACAACGACTTGAGTAATTGGCTGTATCGTAGTTCAATCATTTTGACCTTTGATACAACAAGTTTTGACTGTATATTCAGACTTTGTACAAATTGTAGCCATTTTATAGCTCGGCATATTTTGTATTGTAAAGAACATACTGTGTCAGAGAGAGTTCTATATATATATATATATATATATTATGTCTATATATTATCATTAATGTACATTCAGTGAACAGAGACTAATTTTGTCAGTGCTTTCATTATTGTTTATATTGTATATGAACCCATGGGGAAAACCGGGCGTTTACCCATTTTGTACATTGTACAGTTTTTTGTAGATTTGTGTAAAGATCTTAAAAATGGCTTTCAAAACAAGTAGACAAAACAGTTCCCATTGTTTTTCATTGTGTAATATAGTTCCGTTCTTTTTTCAGCTTGTTCTAGAAAATATTTTATTTTATTTTTTCAACTCATCAGTCATTTGATATATTTAGAAAATTATATCTTGTATAAAAAACAAAAAACTAATGAAGTTACCGACCATGTAAAATTATACAGTGAAATCTGTCTAAACCTAACCTCCTTAGGGCCACCTTTTGTGTTCACAATAGACAGGTGTTTTTAACATTTGGACTTTATTATCCCCTCGCCAACGAAGTTGCAAAGTGATATAGTAATGCTACCGTCCGTCCATCCTTCTGTCGCATCCTTGTGAACTCTCTAGAATCAACTTCCTTAAATGGATTTTGACCAAACTTGATACATACTTAGTCCTTAAAAGAATCTGGAACCCTGTTGATTTTCATGGTCAAGGTCACCGGGTCAAATTTTTACTAGGTGAGGAGATACGCCACACTTTGCGTTGCCCTTGTACAGGTTAAATTAACAAAGATTTTCTCAATTGGGATTTATATAAGTTCGGTATATACATGATTCTGTTTTATTATGGGTTCGGTTTAGACAGGCTTATACAGGATTCCATTTTATTCGGGGGGTTCAGTTTAGACAGGTTTCCGTTTCACTGTAAAAATAAATATTTGTATTGTACACCTGTATATATCATTCCTTTCAATGTAAAATAGCTTACGATTCAACATTATTTTAACAAGATACTAAAATGATTTCGTCTAATCTAAAAGATGGCAGGGTAAGAGTAATAGACACATGTGACATACATTTTATACTTAGCTCGAAACATTGGAAAAATGGTCTGCACATTTTTGCTTGTTTCTATGCTTCATGTGGATTTTGTATGGGGTGACAATGTGTATATTTGATATTTAACCATTAGGGTAAACTTTCATAGGAACAAATGTATTCGCTTCATCAGAAATTATATGTACAAAATTTGTTCACGCCATGATATGGCTGAAATACATTGCATTTATGGACTTTTTGGGACAGTCGTGGTTGTGATCATATGGTAGTTTGATTTACAACTACCTCCTGTGCAATCGGTGCCTATCATCACTAAAGTTGAGAGTTTGAATCCCGATCATGGTGAGATGTACTCGATAGGACATTATGTTTGTCGGTGACTTGCAGCAGGTCAGTTGTGTTTTCCGGTTTCCTCCAGCAATAAAACGGGCCGCCACAAATATAAATTAAATATTGTTGAAAGCGGTGTTCTACACCATAAACCTACACTAGCTGATAAAAATATGTTATTGATGAACATGAATAAAATCTATGTGTATAGAGATATTACATGATATACAATTTTATGTATTTTTATATGAAAACTTGTACAGAAAGCTGTTTTGTTTGCTTGTTTTGAAGGTTATGTCATGGAGGTTCATGCTTTTTGTCTGTAAATCATGTACAAAAAAAAACATTGAAAACTCATCAATTTTTTTCATCTACTAAAACCTTGTGTTTTGCAATTAAATGAATAAAAATGTCTAAATCTAAAGATGAAATTGTTTATTCTAAAGGTTGTATGAGCTTTTGCAATCACTTGGCGTTAGTCGTCAATCATACTGATAAACCGTCACATTTAAATATTCTCCTCTGAGTTAAAACCAGCCCTGATTTTAACAGCACTACATGGGAAAGAAAAGTTAATCATAGGTGTTTATCTAAATTTTTTCTTTCAAACCGATTTATACCAATATGCAATATAAACGTAGATATCTAATTTAGTGCACACAGCACATTCCTGGAATAATCTTCATCAGGTACACCAAAAGTCAATAGATTGAAAAGCCATATAATACAAATCTGCCATATTTTGTTAAAAATATCATATTAAAATCTCATTTGAAGCCACTGAACCAAATTTGCCTGGGATGGTACTTTCAAAATGTGTCTACATTCAAGATGGCAGCTGTTGCTAAAAAATAGAAATTTCTTTTGTTGTTATATTACAAATCAAAATTGAGTTCAAATTTTAACTGCAGCTACATGGCAATGAGCAGTTCAACATATATTTGGATTTTTTGTGTGAATTTTTTCTTTCAGTCGATTGAACTAATTTAGCCTATTTTGATGAAGGAACATATTTAAATCTCCATTAACCCAACTTTGGTCCACTTTCATTCAAGATGGTGGCTGTTACTGAATACAGAAATTTCTTGAATTGCTTATTACTGTTTTATTTTTAGTGGAACTGAGCTGTATAACAATGAGCAGTTCAACATTTGTCATCACTTGGTGTCCATGTTTGTTAGCTTTCTCTGAAACCGCTTGGCCAAATGAACCGAAACTTGGTAGGAATGTTCTCTCTAAAGATTGCTAATTTTGTCCCGATCTGTTCACAAACATGGTCACCCCAGGCAATACTTGTTTCTGGTTGGTCGATTTCTAAAAATCTTTTAAAAAATTGCCTGGCAAATTGAACCAAAACTTTGTAGGAAGCATCTATGAAAGGACCTCTATAAAGACTGCTCATTTGGTCCAATCCGGTAAGGACCATGGCTTCAATATGGAATTCTTTTTTCTAGTTGGTCGATTTCTAAAAAAAATATTCTCAAGAGCTCTGAAAACACTTTGCCAAAGAAATCGACATTTTACAGGAAGCATCCATGGAAGGTCCTCTATTAGATTTCCTCACTTTATTCCGATTGGACAAAAAAACATGATCGCCACAGTACTATAGGATTGAATTTTGTATGTCCGTCGGCAGTTGTATTCCCTCCTACAATAGAAAAAGGGTGAGGTTATGAGCTGATTTATGTAGTGAAGTAGTGCACAACGAATGGGTGATGCACACAAAATATTATTCAAAAATTACAGAATGTTGAATATGGCCATATTAGCACCATTTTATTGCTTATTTTTAGCTCACGTGATTAAAAATTATGGTGAACTTTGGCATCCATTCAGCTTAAATATAGGGCTAGAAGTAGGTTGGTTTGAAAAAGTTCTATTTTAAGTATCTTGAGCTGTTTTGGATATAATTTAGACCAATAGGATACAGTTTTATACCCGGTACTATTCTTGTCAGTTTGATTTGAATTATCTGAGTGGTTTCAGAAGATATTTTTAGCCAAGTTGGGACGAAGTCGAACTCGGCTTATAATATCATGAATGTTGTCCGGGTGTCAACTTTTTCATTTCCACACAATATCTTAAGAATGAAATGTCTGATCTAAATGAAACTTGGTACACACATGCCTGGTGGTGAGAGGAGGGAGCCTGTTGATAATGAGGGTCGTTGGACAAAGGTCAAGGTCACAACTTCTAAAAATAGAACAAACATTTGATATTTTTTAGCTCACCTTGCAAAGGCAATGTGAGCTTTTGCCATCACTTGGCGTCCGTCTGTTAACTTTTCACATTTTAATCTTCTCCTCTGAAACCACTCGGCCAAATGAATTGAAACTTGGTAGGAAGCATCAATGGCAGGTCCTCTATAATGATTGCTCATTTCGTCACGATCCATTAACAAACATGGCCTCCACAGACAATTCATGTTTATGATTGTATGCTTTCTAAAAAAATCTGTTTTTCTGTGGAAAGAGAGATCACTCTAATTCTAATACATATATAATGTAACGAGTAGAGTATTTTCATTGGCTATTGAGAGCTGTCAAATCTGCAGTTGACAGGCCTGAAGGAATGCTATATTCCTACGCCGGATACACTTGTTTGTAAACAATATGGCTGACCCACATATTTCCGACTGAATTTGACGCTGACGACATTTAGGAGATAACTATTGTATTTGAAAATTTCATGTCATCAGTTGGAGATTTGATGGTCGCAAATCGAGTTTACTGTCCATTCTAATGCAATACTGATCATAAAATGTATTCTTGCATATCCCTGGGTATAAAAAGCACAAAAATTTAAATTCTGGGAAATATTGTTGAACGACTTTGGCACATAAACAACGCGACGTCATACGTCGTATAAAGACGTTATTTGGCTTCGTGTACGCTTCAATTTAGATAGAATTTAACTAAAATAAGTTTTCAAGGTAGGCATTTTAATTATTTTTGTGTGTTGCTGTACATATGACATGTAGGATTTCACGTTTTCAAGATGGCAGATCCTTAAACAACTATGTTACTATTTTTTTAGCGGAAGGAATTTGAAAAGTGCATATATTTCGTCATTTATTAGTATCTTTTCAAACTAGTGTGTACACGTTGGGAGAATTTCATAAGAATAGGAATAACAGTACTGTATTTGAAGAGTTGTCCGTGTCAATTGTGGATTTGACGGTCGCAAATATCTGTTTTACTGGCTCCGCTTCGCGTCGCCACTAAAACGGCATTTGCGACCGTCAAATCCACAATTGACACCTCCAACTCTTCAGATACAGTACTGTTATCTTTTAATTTAGATATTGACATTTACTTAAAGGGGCATTAGCTACGATTTTGACCAAAAAATTATATGCTTTGGAAATTGGTGAATAGCTTTAAAATGATGAAATAAAGGTAAACATTTCACATTAAACAGCTTATCGGACCACTTTCTGCCTTTTGAGAACGAAAATTACCATCCATTACTTATTTGCTTGCAAGCAAATAATTTGACCTCGCTTTTTCCGTATGCAATTGACTTTACTAAGTGACAGGTAAAAACGAATAATTTGTATTTTGTCGCTTATTAACTGCCAACTTGCATGGTTCTTTGTCTAATTAACACCGACTAAAAGCAGATTCACAAAAAATAAGAAATAAGAGCATTGTTGTACCGATTTAATGACGATTCAACAAACTCCGTAAACAATGTCGATAATTAATCAGATGGCATCCATTTCTTGATCGATCTCAAAACACGAGCAGTGGCACGTTTTTTCCCCTATGCGCGTACATTTCATAACATTTATAAGGTACAGAAACACGTTTTATGAAGGCATCATACCCCACCCCCTACCTGAAGTGAACTTTTTAATGGTTGAGATCCCCACCCGTAAACCATATATATTTATGATCAGGGTGACTAGGCAAGTTAAATGTCTTATAGCTCAGGCCCCGAGGGTTCATACCCCTCCCCATAACTGAAGTGAACTTTTTAATGATTGAGATCCCTACCCCTAAACTATATATATTTATGATCAGGGTGACTAGGAAAATTAAATGCCTTATAGCTCGGGCCCCGGGGGTCATACCCCACCCTCTACCTGAGATGAACTTTTTAATGGTCGAGATCCCCACCCCTAAGCCATATATATTCATGATCAGGGTGACTAGGCAAATTAAATGCCTTATAGCTCAGGCCCTGGGGGGTCATATCCCACCCCTACCTGAAGTGAACTTTTTAATGGTTGAGATCCCACCCCTAAACCATATATATTTATGATCAAGGTGACTAGGCAAATTAAATGCCTTATAGCTTAGGCCCTGGGAGGTCATACCCCCACCCCCTACCTGAAGTGAACTTTTTAATGGTTGAGATCCCCACCTCTAAGCCATATATATTTATGATCAGGGTGACTAGGCAAATAAAATGCCTTATAGCTCAGATCCCGGGAGTCACACCCCACCCTCTACCTGAGGTGAACTTTTTAATGGTTGAGATCCCCTCCCCTAATCCATATATATTTATGATCAGGATGAATAGACAAATTAAATGCCCCAAGAGTTGAGGCCGGAGGTCATCACCATCCCTTACCGAAAGTTGTTTTCATAGCCGAGTATAAAACAAGACCAAATGATTTTGACTTGCAACTCATTTTAGTTAGTTGTCCGAAGGAACAAGTTAAAACAAATGTTAATGTAGAGACCTGTGGGAAGCTATGGAATGTTCTGTATTAAGTTTCTTCAGAACAGAATGCAAGGTGAGCGACACAGGCTCAGCTCATTGCTGAGCCTCTAGTTTAGTTTCCGCACGATATCTTAAGAACAAAATGTAGGATCTAAATGAAACTTGGTACACATGTGCCTGATGGTGAGAGGAGGAATCCTATTGATATTGAGGTTTGTAGGACAAAGGTCAAGGTCACAACTTCTATAAATAGAACAAAAATTAGATACTTTTTTGTTTCTGCACTATATCTTAAGAACGAAATATCGGATCTACCTAAATGAATCTTGGTACACACATGCCTGATGGTGAGAGGAGGAAGTCTGTTGATGTTGAGGTTTGTAGGTCAAAGGTCAAGGTCACAACTTCTAAAAATAGAACAAAAATTTGATACTTTTTTGTTTCTGCACAATATCTCAAGTACAAGAAACTAAGTACACACATGCCTCATGCTGAGAGGAACAAGTCTCATGAACTTGACGTTTGTGGGTCAAAGGTCAAGATCACAATTTCTAAAAATAGAACAGTCATTTGATACTTTTTAACCAGAACAATGTCTGAGGGTTCTTAACTAAGGTTCAGAATTATATACTAGTAACTAGGCATTGTACATCCATATGTTTGCAACTCGGCTTTCGCATCTTTGGTGCATTACTGATTTTTTAGCTCACCTGGCCAAAGGCCATGTGAGCTTTTGCCGTCGTCGTCAGTCGTACGTTGTAAACTTTCACATTTTAATCTTCTCAGAAATCACTCGGCCAATTGCAACCAAACCTGGCAGGGATGGTCCCTGGGTGGGTCCCTTTCAAAACTGTTCAACAGCCCCGTCCTCCATTCAAGATGGCTGCTGTTACTAAAAATAAAAATTTCTTCAATTCTCCATTGCTGCTTTAGTATAAGTCAAAATTTGCTCAAATTTTAACTGCAGCTACAGGGTAAGTAGTTTAACATACCGGGTATATTCCGGATTTTTCTGTGAAATTTTTCTTTCAGCCGATTTATACCGATTATGCAAATTAGGCATATTTTGATAAAAGATCACATTTAAATCTTCTTCTCTGAAACCGCTAAACCAAATCAAACCAAACCTGGCAGGGATAGTCCCTGGGTGGGTCCCTTTCAAAATTGTTTCTGGCAGCCCGCCCTCCATTCAAGATGGCTGCTGTTACTCAAAATAGAAATTTCTTCAATTGTCCGTTGTTGCTTAAGTATAAGTCGAAATGAGCTCAAATTTTAACTGCAGCTACATGGCAAGGAGTAGTTTAACATATATTCCGGGTTTTTCTGTGAAATTTTTCTGTCAGCTGATTTATACTGATTATGCAAATTAGGCATATTTTGATAAAAGATCACATCTAAATCCTCTCCTCTGAAACTGCTGAACCAAATTAAACCAACCCTGGCTGGGTCCCTTTCAAAATTGTGTCTGACAGCCCCGCCCTCCAATCAAGATGGCTGCTGTTACTAAAAATCGATTTTTTTTTTCAATTGTCCATTGCTGCTTTAGTATAAGTCAAAATGAGCTCAAATTTTAACTGCAGCTACATGGCAAGGAGTAATTTAACATATATTCCGTTTTTTTCTGTGAAATTTTTCTGTCAGCTGATTTATTCCGATTATGCAAATTAGGCATATTTTGATAAAAGATCACATTTAAATCCTCTCCTCTGAAACCGCTGAACCAAATTAAACCAAGCCTGGCAGGGATGGTCCCTATGTGGGTCCCTTTCAAAATTATGTCCGACAACTCCGCATACCATTCAAGATGGCTGCTGTTACTAAAAATAGATATTTCTTCCAATTGTCCATTGCTGCTTAAGTATAAACCAAAATGAGCTCAAATTTTAACTGCGGCTACATGGCAATGAGTAGTTTAACATATATTATGGGTTTTTCTGTGAGATTTTTTTCAGCCAGTTTATTCCATTTAGGAATATTATGAGATAAAAATTACATCTAAATCTTTAGCTCAGAAATTCGAGTTGAAATAATCTTTGGGTGGCCCACTTTCAAAATTATGTGTAACACCCCCATTTTCTATTAACTTTAGATGTCAAATTGAAAACCAGATGAGCAATTACAGGTTCCTGGGAGCCTCTAGTTTAATTAGTATCTTGCTTAAATTTGACATGTTTACGTAATTGACAAAGGTGTACAGTTCAGTTGATGAAAATAACAATATACATATATGTACGGTGAAACCTACTTTAAAGGCATACAGGCTGTCAGAATTGAATTTTTGTTTCAATTAAAAGTTGCCAATATTCGATGTTTTATACTACGGTAATAAAATGTTCTGAACAAAAAGCCAGGTTTAAAAAATCTGTTATAATGTAATTAGTGAAAAGAATTCGAATGTTTAGCATCGTCTGTTGGTGGAATTGCCATTAACACATGATTAATTATGAATCGGCTACAGTTCCGAAGTTTGCCCAGCAGCATGTGATAACTGCAATAAATAATTGAGGATGGATGATGAGGTAAGCATGTTGCATTTAAATTCATTAGAATTAATATAATTTAAGAAATATATCTATGAAATTGGATCCTGGGGGTAACCATTTAATATATAATGGTATTTTACATTATCTTCATCAACAAACAATTTCGCACATGTGCGAACACTTTCCCGAATGAGTTCACTGTCGGGTATGAATATTGGGCGGGTCAACATTGAATTCTTTCCTGGATGGAAGAAAATCAAACAGCGACATATTTCCTTCGTTCTAAGCTATTAAGGTATGATATTATGAAAAATTTCAACTGCAATATATCTTTATGGTTTTTTAGGTCTTATATTTTTCCCCCTTAAAATAACGGCCTGTATGCCTTTAAAGGGCACCTCTATATAACAAGTCATTGTCTATAAAGGGAAACTTCATTTTAATGAATAGTGCATATAATTTAAACCTGTTGCACCTTCTCATAAAGGGCGCATTTTCAAGTTCCTTTGGTTATCATTAATATACAGATTGAATTATGAAGTCAAATGGTTCCTTGGGCTAAAATCTGATTAAATTCTGGCTTGAAATGAGGTGAACTTTGTCAATTTATGCATTTCTGTTTTATTAATGGGGATGGGATGGGGTTCAGACCAATCGGTTTCAGTTTTGAAATGGGGACCATACGAGTAATGTATGCTATTTTGCATATGATGTATTTCTGTAATCAACAAAAAATGTAAACTGGACGAAAATATCCGAATGTATATATTAAAACCTACTGATGCCCTTTAATACTGTTGAAACACAAGATGATTATGCTTTCAGATAAAGCTTTTTTGCTTATATAAGAATTTTCCTTTTTGCAATAATTTAGAGGGAAAATTATAGCAAAAAGGGACAATTCTTAAATGGCCCAAAACCCTACCCCATAAGAAACTCCCTTTTTTTTTTAGCTCACCTTGCCAAAAACAATGTGAGCTTTTGCCTTCACTTGGCGTCCGTTGTCTGTCATCCGTCGTCCGTTAACTTTTCACATTTTAATCTTCTCCTCTGAAACCTATCAGCCAAATGAACCGAAACTTGGTAGGAAGCATCTATGGAAGGTCCTCTATATTGAGTACTCATTTTGTCCCGATCTACTAACAAATATGGTCGCCACAGGCAATTCTTGTTTCTGATTGGTTCATTTCTAACAAAAATCTTCTCCATTGTAGTAAACTGTTAAAAGAGAGATAACTCTTGCCTTTAAATTGTTAAAAGAAAGATAACTCTTGCCATTATCTCCCTAATGCTGATATAGTGTAACATGTTTATACTATACATTACATGTAGGTATTCACATTTTAATATTCTTTTTAGCTCACCTTGCCTTGCCAAAGTCAATGTGGGCTTTTGGCATCACTTGGCGTCCGTCGTTTGTTGTCTGCCATCTGTTACCTTTCACATTTTAATCTTCTCCTCTGAAACCCATCAGCCAAATGAACTGAAACTTAGTAGGAAGCATCTATGGAAGGTCCTCTCTAAAGAGTGCACATTTTGTTATGATCCATTACCAAACATGGCCACCACAGGCAATTCTTTTTTCTGATTGGCCAATTTTTAAAAATCTCCTATGAAACTGCATAGCCAAATGAACCGAAACTTGGCAGGAAGCATCTACATGTATGGAAGGTTCTGTATTAAGTTTCCTCAAAGCAGAATGAAAGGTGAGCGACACAGGCTCAGTGGGCATGAGCCTCTAGTTTTGCTATAATTTAGAATTAAAGATGTGTTTTATCCTTATTATCATGAATTAAAGATGTGAGTTCGAATTCTGCTGATGGTGATGTGTCCTCGATACAACATTATGTGATAAGGTTTGTCAGTGACTTGCGACCGTTCTGTGGTTTTCTCCTGGTTCACCGGTTCCCTCCACCAATAAAACTGACTGCCACGATATAACTGAAATATTGTTGAAAGTGGCGTTAATTACCCTATCCCTATAATATAGAGATTCGTGCACACAAGAGCCATTCCTATCAAGTTTGGCTTGTATTGACCCAGTGGTTTATGACAAGCAGATTTAAATGGTTAAAAAAAACAAATAGAGATGGACGTCAAAGACACCCTGACCTTAGTCAGGTGAGCTTAAAACAGGGAAAATGAGACCGAGAATAAATATCAGTCCACTGAATCAGCATCTTGAAAACAACACTTCAGAAAGAACACACTGGTCCATCTTTTGCATTTAACAAAGAGAGTGGATATTCTGTCTTAGATTTACAAGATCGATACTTGCACATTCCCATATTTTAAAAAGGCAAGTATACATGTAGTACTAGTGGTTTTGCAAATAAGGAACAGTGTACCAATACAATGTTCTATGCTTCGGACCTACAAGCTTGCCATCAGGGTCGGTCTTGGTTACTTGAACTAATTGGGCAATGCACTGAGTTATCTACTCTCGGTTGTTCAAGTAAATACTGCAGGTTTTAGAGAGAACAGTATTGGGTCTCGGACCTCCTAAGGTTGGCCATGCTCGCCATGAGTATTCACGAAGACAGTACCAGTTGTGGCATCTAAGTATGTCATATCTAGACGATTGCCTAGCTATTAATCTTATTGACTGAGAGAAAATAATCCATTTGAAAAAAGTCAAGAAACGATAATAAATCTCCTAGTTCGACTAAGTTTTGTGATCAACAGAGAAATATCAGAATTGAACCTTACTCGAAATATAATATATTTAGGAAGATTGAGTCAGATTAGACAAAGGATGCGTGTTACCAACTCCAGTTGAAATTAGTACATGTCGAGTGAATCAAGACCAGGAAACAACTATGCAGTACCTCAAAATATTTGGTAGAATGACATTGTGTCTGGAATTGATACTTAAATGCAGGCTGTTTACGAGGCGCATTCAAATTCATCTGCACTTCAGGACTGTCCAGAGTCCATTCAAATGAGTCTAGATTACATGTACTCCAGAGTTCATTTGTCATGATGAAAGGGTCCATTATTACGCCAAAGTTTAACTTCGGTAGCAGTCACGACCGTCCATGGACATTGGATGGTCCCTTACAATAAACAGGTAAATATCTTATTTAGTACGCACAGTCCGTTTTTCAAATAACCTTTTATAGGGTACGCTCAAAGTCTCCGAGAAGTTGTTAGTTTTATGCCGATCGAAACGAGATTATTGCAGGACAAAGTTTAACAGGACCCTATGGGAAAATGTTTTTAAAATTTATTTCTCTAAAAACACTTAACCACATAAAAAGAAACTTTGCTGAAATTGTCCCTTTGATGTCCCTCAACAAAATACATTATTTGTACCGATCGGAAATCCAAGATGGCGGCAACTGCGAGCCATACATTAATTTTGAAAGCATTGTAAAATAAATAAAAGTATTTTCTCAGAATTGACAATCATTGGTGGACCCCTACAAAGTTGATAATGTTCATACATCAGTAAGCCAAGATTGCCGAACATCGCATGACAATATTAACATATATAGGAGTCTATGCGGAAAATGTTTTAATATATATTTTCCTGGAAACAATTGAACCGTCATAAAATAATCTTAAAATGAAATATTCCTTGAATGGACATAGAAAAAAATGTTGCAATGGGTCTTTTTCCTTTTACGTATATATGTTATATCCCCCATCACCTACATGTACATGACTTTCAATGGGCTTGACGATACGAGTAGCACGATGGATGTCTGAAAAGAAACAGCAACTGATTACCCTTCGCGAGCAACTGGGTTCACTCCAGGATCCATTGGGGGGGGAGGAGTGGGGTGTCCGTGTTGCTTGTCTTTTTAGCTTGCTGTGTTGTGTTTTTTGTGTGTTCTGTCGTGTATCTAATGTTGCCTGTGTCTCGGGATTGTCCATCCGTCATTGCCCCATTGCTTGTCTTTTTAGCTTGCTGTGTTGTGTTTTTTGTGTGTTCTGTCGTGTATCTAATGTTGCCTGTGTCTCGGGATTGTCCATCCGTCATTGCCCCATTGCTTGTCTTTTTAGCTTGCTGTGTTGTGTTTTTTTGTGTGTTCTGTCATGTATCTAATGTTGCCTGTGTCTCGGGATTGTCCATTCGTCATTGCCCCATCGTTTTTCACTAACGTTTATTAATCCTGTCGATTGGAAATAGAAGCCGTTCTTTTATACTCAACGTTTTTTTTAATGTTGATCAGAAATTAATGGATGAACATTACTACAGGGTATGTCAAAATATCATCAAAGAAACCACAAACTTGGTTTAATCCACAATGGACATAAATTAATAACCATTGAATAATAAATTTATAATTTTTAGTTGGATGGCCGATACAGGTTCAATTGAGCAGATAGTTAGCTATCTTGAACAAAATACCCATGAGAATTATTGTCATCACTACTTCATCAGTTATCTATTCACACATTTGAGTCTCAGAAACAAGGAGTAAAATGTTTCTTTGATAGAATAAACTGTTGAGGCACTATAACATCGAAAATTCAACACGGTTGTAAGGTAATTTATGGCAAGATAAGAGAGGGATCTTGTTGTGCTCCGTTTGATGGTTGGCTGGAATTAATGAAGAATTCGTTTGAATTGAAAAGGTCATTTTATTTTAAATGACGATTAAAGTTCACAATATGTAGTCACCATTGAACAATCAAAATTCATATTACTGAAGGCAATTAAATATTTGGTGACAGAACAGAAAACAACTAAACTACAAAATGATGTACAAAATAGATAACAACCATCAAAGATGGGGATGGTTATGCCCCACGATATTGTGTGGAATGAGTCGATACCCTTCATCATTATTGAACGAATGCCACACAATATCCCCATTCCACGCTAATAAGAAGGGAGATAACTCTGTTTACCTTAAACCACATATAGATCAATTGGATTATTTCCCTTTTGTCATTAACTAATTTACTGTTTGAACTTGCCATAAATTTATTTATATATCTATAAATTGAATTTTATGCTTTATGTGTATAGAATTGACACGACACATGTTAGCAATAGTCCTCATATGAACATGCACTAGTTTAATCTTGCAATATGTTTGTGGCTGTTCCAACGCTGTATGTTGTTGTCTTTTGTATGTTCAATGGTGCAAGGTTGAGATGGTTGTTCGGGGATTTGTTGATATTGGTGGAATTGCTTACCATCATTCAACTTTCTTTACATAATCTATGAAGTGTGTGTTATTATTATTTTTTCTATGTCAAATGAAATTGAACCACGGTCCCTAACAGTTGACACAATATGTTCCACTTGTCGTAAACACTTTCCAGTTCTTTCCTCATTCATGACTTATCACCGATTTTGTAACTAGATTAACACGATGTGTGCCACTAGTGGAGCAGGAACTGTGCCTCCCCGTTCGGAACACCTGAGTTCACCCCCGATTATAAGTGGGGTTCGTGTTACTCGATCTTTAGTTTTATGTGTATATTTTGTAGATGGCTGTTTGTTCTTTTTGGCCATTGTGTTTGTCTGCTCTTCTTCGATTTATGGATTCTAATTACCCCTTTGGTATGCATCTTCGAACTCTTCTTCCCTCAAACAAACTGAACCATTTGAAACTTTCTTGGCTGGATTGTTTTTTTTTTATGGATCTCGATAAAAGACTGTTTTGTGTAAATATGCAATCAAAGCTTATAGCCATGCAGAACGCAAAAGTCTAAGAAAAAAAAAAATGGTTCAAATCGGTTCAGTCATTTCAGAAGAGACAATGTTTCGAAAACGTGTTCACAAAGATGGACGCCAAGTGATAGCAAAAGATCATGTGGCCTGTTTGGTCAGATGACCAAAAATGTAAAATAAAATACCATCAAGTCAACAATATTTGTAACACTGAGCATTTTAATAAAGCTTTCTGGAATTTCAACAAAACTGAATCACATTTGGCAAAAAATCCAACAATATTTTCATATATAAAAACAACATTTAACAAAAAGCTCAACTTCATACAAATATTCAAGCGCAAAACTGAACATTCTTTGTCAATTTTTAGTGCTTGAAAATTCACAGTTCTTTGGCACTATGGAATTCTTAAATTATCAAATTGTGTACATAAACATTTGGAAACATAATCATATATTTAAGTTCTAATTATTCCCTTTTTACTTGCAGAATTTTTATGGAAATATTCTAATAAATAAAATGCATCTCTTCCCATTCGGCCTACATTAGCTATCAGTATATCTCACAGAGAGATAATATGAACTTATTGTAATTAATTGCATAGGCTTTTTTTTTTGTATTTAAATACATAATTAAGTGGAATTCATATATTATTTTTGCTTAATTTATAATAAAAAAATTTCAGAAAAAATGTCAAATGCCAACTACAATTAGATGCAGGACCTTGTTTTTTTTTTATTTCTAATTGAACATTTTTAATTATGAGAATCGAAGAAATCGAACATACTCAGGAAATGCATCATGTTTCATTACAGGATGAACCTTATCATGCTCATTTCAATGTTCAAATAACCAGGCTGGCCATCTATTTCCTGTGTCTAAATAACCAGGCTGGCCATCTATTTCCTGTGTCTAAATAACCAGGCTGGTCATCTATTTCCTGTGTCTAAATAACCAGGCTGGTAATCTATTTCCTGTGTCTAAATAACCAGGCTGGTCATCTATTTCCTGTGTCTAAATAACCTGGCTGGTCATCTATTTCCCGTGTCTAAATAACCAGGCTAGTCATCTATTTTCTGTGTCTAAATAACCAGGCTGGTCATCTATTATATGTGGCTAAATAACCAGGTTGGTCATCTATTTCCTGTGTATAAATAACCAGGCTGGTCATTTACTTCCTGTGTCTAAATTACCAGGCTGGATCATCTATTTCCTGTGTCTAAATAAACAGGCTGGTCATCTATTTTCTGTGTCTAAATAAACAGGCTGGCCATCTATTTCCTGTGTCTAAATAACCAGACTGGCCATCTATTTCCTGTGTCTAAATAACCAGGCTGGTCATATATTTCATGTGTCTAAATAACCAGGCTGGTCATCTATTTACTGTGTCTAAATAACCAGACTGGCCATCTATTTCCTGTGTCTAAATAACCAGGCTGGTCATATATTTCATGTGTCTAAATAACCAGGCTGGTCATCTATTTCCTGTGTCTAAATAACCAGGCTGGCCATCTATTTCCTGTGTCTAAATAACCAAGTTGGTCATCTATTTCTTGTGTCTAAATAACCAGGCTGCTCATCTACTTCCTGTGTTTAATAACCAAGTGGGTCATCAATTTTCTGAGGCCAATCAATTCCACGAATGTCCTGCAAAAAACCATCGACAGAACGAACCGAATGTCATGTTGTAATAATTTATCATGGATCACACGCATGCGTAGCAACAGTTGCTGTTTTGATTGTCGAACAAGAAACGATTTTTGATTTAAAGTTCAGCTTCAATGTCTTGTTTCACTGGAGATTTTTTCTTTGTCTTTTTATTAAATAAATCCTCCGCAAGTTCTGGATTTTCTGCGTACCGTTTTTCGAATTCTAAAAAGAAAAAAAACCCAAAGTAAATGTAGTGACATCATCTTATATTCAGTCAAATAAACAAAACAAAACAAAAATATCACACCCGATAAAATAGTGTTAATGAAAAGTATATCAATATAACAAGGTATATTTACATATTTTAAGCGGCCGTCATTGTCACGATCGTATGGTAGACGGACTTACAACAACCTATCGCCAATAAAGCTGTGAATTCAATTCGATTCCCGTAAATGGCGTGGTGTTCTCGATTCAACCTCATGTGCCAGCGACTTGGGGGGCAGGAAGCAGATTTTATCCGGGAATTCAGAATTGATCCACGATATAACCGTGAAACACTGTTGAAGGTCACAGTTGTTAAACCATCATGTCTATTACAGCCATGTCCCTATACTTCTTGCCTCAAACCTTAGGATCCGGGGGGGGGGCTTAATGAGTTAGGTCGCTGGATCTAACAACTCATACAAGCCTATCACCAATATGGCGTGGGTTCGCGCCCGGCTTTGTAAATTACAAAAAAGACTGCACTCGACTCGCAGCCGCAAGTAATAGAGTTTACCAGTTGCTTGCTCATGGTCGATGTTTCTCTCCGGGTCCTTCGAATTCTTCCACCACTAAAACTGGTCGCCATGATATAGCTGAAATATTGTTGAAAGTGGCGTTAAAACACCAAAAAACAATCAATCAATCAAACCTAATGAAAGTGAAACAATGGTAATAAATATATTTCCTCAATTACATTGTCCATCCTCCACTATGATATTTCTGAACATTTAAATATACTGATTTACGCTCTGTGATGTTTTTGCTTATGCTCAAAAGAAATCGTATATACCTGCAATTTCCCAGTCTTCCCAGTGACCTTCCTCGTCATCCTCTTCACAGTCACTGTGAGGAGAATTCTGTGATCTTTGTTTCTTCAGATCTTCAATGGTGTCATGGCAACGTTTTAATTGAGACAACAGTGCTTTATCCTGTGCTCGAAGCCCAACCTACAAAAGATAAATAGAAAAAATCAGCATACATGAAAAATACACTGCATATTTTAAACATGGGATGGGATTCAATATTTCTGTTTGCAAAGGAACAACAACTTACTTCACGTTTGCTTGTTTGTTTGTTTGTTTGTTTGTTTGTTCGTTTAATTTGTTTTTGTTTATATTTTCCGGACAATTCCTAAAAACGTCTGTACAAAAAATTTATTTTCTCGTATAGAACAACAAGAGCACCGCCCACGGGTGCTGGACGCTCGACTTTTTCGTATCTGATATTAAACTGCAAGCAATTTACAAAGTTATGCATACTTCTAACTATGATGGTCATATAAGCAAATATGTTTGCAAAATTGGTAAATATAATCAGAAGTGTGTCTCACAAAATAGTTTTGGGTGTGGTGTGGGGTGGAGGGGGGTATAATCTTTTCTTGTAACACTATTTTAGTGCATATGAAATAAAAATAAAAGATAAAAAAAA